>CM041814.1:1844436-1846936 GCA_023376895.1 Aspiorhynchus laticeps
ACACACACACACACACACACACAGAGACACACACACACACACACACACACACACACACACACACAGAGACACAGACACACACACACACACACAAACACAGAGAGGAGAACACACACACACACACACACACACACACACAAAGACACACAAGCACGATGCTTAAATCTGGACATCGAGGTACTTTAAATGTGTCTGGATCCACAGAATGCGGCTGATGCTCTGAGCTGCATCGTGTGTGTGTCTGTGTCTGTGTGTGTTTGTGTGATGTTCTCAGGGTCAGCATGTTTATCTATGAGATGTGAGTTTAAGGAAAACAGAGCATATGTGTGAGAGCAAAGAGTAGTGACCCTGAGCAAAGCACAAACTCAAACATCTCCGTGTGTGCTGAGACTCCAAAGAGCTCAAGAAACCTGCAGATTTCTCTACTCAGAAGTATGTCATTATTCCACATGCTATTCTGTATAAACGCATTCATAAACTAAAAATAAAATTCAATTTATCAAACTAAAGCAAGAGACTCCAGAATGTTGCACACACGATTAAATCAAACAACTCATTTTTAAAGGAGTCATGAACTGAGAAACCAAAATTCCTCTCATCTTTTGACATATAAGAGGTCATTGTACTATAAAAACATCCTGTAAATTTCAGAACTCAAAACTTTCTTGTTAGTCTAAAAACAGCTTATATTGAAGGCAGTCTGCCAAAACGACAACTTGGTCAATAGGGACTTTAAACAACAGCCACTGATGGAACGGTAACAGCATTTAACTGCTACTAAATAAGGTTCTACTGTAACGTCTACTACGGGAGAACAGCTGGTTTGCCATAGTCGTTACAACATGACAATTTAGGTTGGTAAATGTAACGTTTTATGGTATATACCATTGTAAATAGAGGAATATGAAGTCAGGAATCTGCTGCAGAGGCAGAACAGCAGAAAGGCAGCAGGCCCTGACTCCATATCATCTGCAACATTGAAGTGGTGTGCGTTCATCCTTGCCCCAGTATTCACTGACATATTTAACTGGTCATTAAGAGTATGCAGAGTCCCAGCATGTTTTAAAGCAGCTGTTATAATTCCAGTGCCGAAAAAGTCGAATATTAGTTGCTTAGATGATTACAGACCAGTGGCCCTAACTTCAGTTGTTATGAAAATCTTTGAGCGATTGGTGCTTAGGTATCTAATTTCTAAAATCTGTCTGGATTCTCACCAATTCGTCTATAAGGCTAATAGGTCGGTTGATGATGCTGTGGCTCTGTGTATCCACTCAATTCTGCAACATCTTGAAGCCCCTAATACTTATGTCAGAGTCCTTTTTGTGGACTATAAATCGGCATTTAATACAATTATTCCAGTTAAACTTTTTGATAAGTTGAAGCAATTGGGGATTCAACACTCCCTTGCTTTCTGGATTTTGGATTTTTTGCAGAACAGAACCCAAGTAGTTAAAATTAATAATATACTTTCAAGTCTTAAGACAATAAGTGTGGGGGCCCCACAAGGATGTGTATTGTCACCATTATTGTACTCTGTATACACGAATGATTGTGTTTCACATTGTAATTCAGTGCAAATTTTTAAGTTTGCTGATGACACTACATTGATTGGTTTAATAACGAATGATAACGAATCGGACTATAGAAGGGAGGTTTCTACACTGTTTGATTGGAGTTGCACTCATAATTTGAAGTTGAATGTCCTAAAAACAAAGGAAATGGTGTTTGATTTCAGACGGAGGACAAATGTTGTTTTGCCATTGACTATTAATGGTCAGGACATTGAAAATGTTCAATGTTTTAAGTTTCTCGGGACTACCATCTCTGCAACGTTAAAGTGGGATGATAACCTAAGAGGCATTATCAAAAAATCTCATCAAAGGCTTTTTTTCTTAAGACAGCTTAAAAAGTTTGGCATATCTAAAGTTGGTATGTTCAATTTTTATAGAGCTGTCATTGAAAGCGTGCTGACTTTTTCACTTATAGTGTGGTTTGGTAGCTCCACAGCTCAGCAGAGAAGTCAGATTAATAATATAACTCGGGTTGCTTCGAAAATTATTGGTTATGATCTTCCCACTATTGATGAGATTTATGTCTCACGTTTGCAGAAAAAAGGCTTACAAATCCTGAAAGATCCTTTGCATCCAGCCAGACACCTCTTCACGCCTCTTCCTTCAGGCAGACGCCTTAGAGCAATTAAAACTAAGACCACACGGTTTCTGAACAGCACTTATTGTAGGATTGTTCACGCTCTTAATTCCTCTGGTGTCTATGCATCTGTATTTCACTCCTTATAATTGATGGGACATATATAGCCGTGTATGTATTTATGTTTGTATTTTAATGTTTGTTATTATTGTTGATGAGCTCACCAAAGCAAATTCCAAACAACTAAGGTGTTTGGCAATAAATAAATAAATAAATAATTGCATCATTATGCGATTCTACCATTAGTCTTTTATTTAATCTGTTGATATGTTTTAAAATAGGGCTGCACGAT
>CM041814.1:1851936-1854436 GCA_023376895.1 Aspiorhynchus laticeps
CCCACTGTTTCTACATCACTGTCTGTTTAGCCCCACCCACTGTTTCTACATCACTGTCTGTTTAGCCCTGCCCACCGATTTTACATCACTGTCTGTTTAGCCCCGCCCACCGATTCTATGCCACTGTCTGTTTAGCCCCGCCCACCGATTCTACATCATGTACTGTTTAGCAAGTGCCACCAAATGATACACACTGCTCTGTTAGACAACCCACGAGTTCTAGCAGTGACGAGTCTGTTTAGCCCCGCACTGATCTACATCACTGTCTGTTTAGCCGCCCACCAATTGTAGGGATGTAACCATATCAAAATCTCATGATACGGTAATATCGTGATATCAGGTCCACGATACGATAGACGTGACAAATGAAGACAAATGAAGAATTGGGAAAAAAAATAAAATTTTGTACATTTTAAAGTTAAATGATTTTATCTAGTGCACTTTGAGAGTCAAAATTAAGAGCTGCGACCCATGTTTCTTTACTAAGAAACTCAAGTCAGAAAAAAGTCAGTCAATTGACTTGTAGCTGAACTTTAAAGTGAACTCAACCCTCTTTTATCTGTGATATACTGACTCAGTCTAAATTACACTCACACTGGTGCTTTAGGAAGACAAACTAATTAGAATATAGTAATAATAACAACAATGACAGTAATAGCCATATGTTGTAAAACAATTGCACTGTAAAATAAATGAAAATGAATATTTCATAGGTATATTATTTCTGCTTTACACTACAGTAGGGAAATGACAATACTTTGTTACACTTGAAAGAGATATTTTGAGTTTGGACTCATTTAAACCGCTCGCTGTCTTCCGTTAATGCTGCACTTTAAGCTTTTATTTTGAAGTTAAACTCCAGCTTCAGTGAAAACAGCACAAAAACACGTCTCGCTACAAATCTAGTGAAACGCTGTAATCATCTGCAGCTGAAATAAAGCAGAACTGGTGTCTGTTGTTCCCAAACGTGCTCTAAACTCACATCAGTGTAATAAAGGAGTTGACTGCATCATTCAGTGAGAACGAAGCCGTTCTGAGACGCAGAAAACACCGGATCACGAGCTGATCGACTGAATGAAGTGTGTGCTTCGCTTTAAAACAGACTTATATTGTGCTTTCGGTTTGAGCTCGTTACTGTGCCAAAACACAACTTTAAACACCTTTCATGTTAGAATAAGACTTTTTTTGTTTAAGACATATATTGAAAAACTACACTTTTTGCCCTATCATTTCGTATCGTCATGTGACCACGATAATACCGAGACTATCGCCATATCACGATATTGATAATATCGTTACATCCCTATTGCATTGTCTTCCTTCTGACCCCAACGTTAGGAAAGAGTGAATTAACTTTATTGTTAATGAAGTTCCAGACCGCATCAGTAAGAACTCGGTCCTTTAATCGCTTCATTTTACCGCAGATTCATTTACAAACAAGGCACAATTCGACGCGGCATTTTCAGAAAGACTGAAACTAAAAGATGATGCTGTGAGTAACTGTTTTCATTATGTGATCACTATTGCTTTGTCTGTTTAACAGATCGCTTGATATGTATTTACTATATAAATATACTATATAAAAGCATCATACTTTTTTTTTACTGCCGAGTCTACAATCCTCCACGCCTATTCAAACAGAGCGCTCTGATGTTAAAAACAGGGCAGAAAATAGCTTATTACTTTTACATTATATTTATTGATGTAAAAATAACATAAGTGGACCTCAGAGAACAGTACAAAATAAAAAACAGAGGCAGTTTATGACCTCTTTAACTCATCTACATACAGTTGAACAATACATTTTTTGAATAATTATTGTTAAATATTTAGAAAATTATTGCTTCACATTATTTGAATACAGATTTTTCAATACTTAGATTATTGAGATACATTATTTGAATGACTATTCAATATTTAGAAAATTATAGCATCGCATTATTTTGCTTAATTTTAGAAAAATTATTGACAATATTTAAATAATTATTTAATATTTAGAAAATGGTGTTACATTATTTGAATGATTGTTCAATATTTAGTCATTTTTTTAATAGTCAATATTTAGAAAATTATAGCATCGCATTATTTTGATTAATTTTAGAAAAATAATTGACAATATTTAAATAATTATTTAATATTTAGAAAACGGTGTTACATTATTTGAATGATTGTTCAATATTTAGTCATTTTTTTTAATAGTCAATATTTAGAAAATTATAGCATCGCATTATTTTGATTAATTTTAGAAAAATAATTGACAATATTTAAATAATTATTTAATATTTAGAAAACGGTGTTACATTATTTGAATGATTGTTCAATATTTAGTCATTTTTTTTAATAGTCAATATTTAGAAAATTATAGCATCGCATTATTTTGATTAATTTTAGAAAAATTATTGACAATATTTAAATAATTATTTAATATTTAGAAAACGGTGTTACATTATTTGAATGATTGTTCAATATTTAGTCATTTTTTTTAATAGTCAATATTTAG
>CM041814.1:1856936-1861936 GCA_023376895.1 Aspiorhynchus laticeps
CACACACATCACTCTCACACACCACACACACACACTACCACACACTCACTCACACACACACCACACCACACACTCTCACCACACACACACACAACACACACACCCTCACACACACTCACACACACACACACCACACTCTCCACACACACTCACACACACACACATCACACACACTCACACACTCTCACACACACACACACACACTCACACACACACACTCTCACACACACTCTCTCACACACACATCTCACACACACACACACACACATCTCTCACACACTCTCACACCACTCACACACACCTCACACACACACACACACTCTCACACACTCTCTCTACACACACATCTCACACACACACTCTCCACACCACACACTCTCACCACACACATCTCACCTCACACACACCTCACACACCTCACACACTCTCACACACACTCTCACACACATCTCTCACACCACACCTCTCACACACACACACTCACACCACACACACACTCACACACACACACACACACACACACACTCTCACACACACTCTCACACACTCTCACACACTCTCTCACACACTCTCACACACACTCTCACACACACTCTCACACACTCTCACACACTCTCACACACACTCTCACACACACACTCTCACACACACACTCTCACACACTCTCTCACACACTCTCACACACACACTCTCACACACACACTCTCACACACACACACACACACTCTCACACACTCTCTCACACACTCTCACACACTCTCACACACACACATGGACATTTGAAAAGATGAAGTGGTCCTGGACTGATCGCGGCCAAAAATGGCTGCAATGGAAATGAATGGGAAGCAAATTTCATCTAGTGGAAGTGTTTGGTACTGCTCTCAAACTAAATCTGACTGAAAGCTCATTTTTTGTGATATCAACCTCAAATTTGGAACATTTTAGATTTATGGATTTGATTTTCTCGTTGTTTTAGAGTAAAACAAATATATACCACACACACACACACACACACATATATATATGTGTGTGTGTGTGTGTGTGTGTCATAGACTGTATAAAAACATGGACGTAGTGTCCGTGACGTCACCCGTAGGCTTCTGTAAAGCATTTTTGAAGCCTAAAGTGGGCGGAGCCGACCGTCGCCATCTTGGCAACCGCGTCAACACGCGTCACTCCCGGATAATCGAAAATGGGCAAAAAGGCGGCACATTGGTGGAGCTGGTTGCTGAAACCACGCCCACTTAGCTCGCCAGTGGTGACCGCAGCGGCAATCCACCTGTCACTCAACTGGCCACGCTCTTAATTATGCAGAACTTTAAGGGTCAATATAATTTAAACAGATGAGTTCTAAAAAAATTCACCCCCCTCACAGTTGTCACGAAGGGCAAGATTAGCTACATAGACCAAAATAATTTTTTGCACTAGGCTGTAAACATATTTTTTTCTGCTGTAAAGTTGGGCATTTTAACATGGAGGTCTATGGGAATGACTCCAGCGGTCAGTCGATGAATTAGTTATATGAATATTTCATATAAAAATTTAAATTGTATTTTTGTGCATTTTACATAATTTTATTTAAAAAATTACATTCAAAAAGTGGTTAACAGGTAATGCATGGATTATATCTACTGCATAATTATAATTTATAATGCTAAGTCCTCTAAAAATATAAAATATAAAATAAAAAACATGATCAAACTAAAATATTCTACATCCATTTCATTAAAATAAAAAAAGTGAATTATCTTTAAATGTTTTACTATCAGATAATATTTATTTTTGCAATCCAATCAGTATTTATTCGAGACAAAACTCAACTTAAATGGATAAATTTACACTAAACAATTATTTAATAAACACTTAAATTTAATGAACTAAAAGACAATGGACATTAAATTTCTTAAATATTTAACTAATCAATAACAAAGCTTATTATCCCAATTCTCTAAGTATTTGTCTTGCACAAAACAATGAGGATCTTATTTAGAATTCAACTTCAACAGACAAATGCATAATAAATAATTAATAAACAGAAGATTGCAAAATGCTTTAGTAAAAATTATTCAGTAAAATTGTTTTTTTACAGAAGATGCTGTAGAGTGAGCCAAATTAATAACCATTTTTAACAGCTTAATTAACATTAACTAACATAACAGCGGCGAAATCTCTTTGCATTATTAAAATATGCTGAGCCTCATGCAATGGCATGAATGGATATTAAAGCCTTGGGTTCCCATCCACTCCAGAATAATCCCAGCCCTAAACGAGTGCTAATCCCCCTCTCCAGAGCCCTTCACCTCGCTCCCTCACTTCTGCGCTCTTTATCCTCCACCGAGGCCTTGTGTCGCTCGATCGGAACGGTCAACAAGCGCTGCTCTTCATGACCGGTCATTGTCCACGTGAATGGACAGATCTGGGTGGTGGCCGTCGCTGGGTTAAGAGTGCAAACAGTCTCACACACATCAAAGCTCAGCAAACATCTCCGTCTAAAGCACATCCTTCTGGCTTTAAAAGAGCAACAGTCACAGACTTTGATCACGCTCTCGGAGCGTCTGTCCCGCCACGACACACAACAAAACCACCGAAAAATACACAACACCCAAGACATCTCTGACAAAGTGATGTGATCTGATACAAGATTCATGTGCGGTTCATAACCAGTGTTGGGCTCGTTACTCAAAGAATGTAATATATTACTCATTACTAGTTACTCCTTTCAAAAGTAATATTGTTACTTTCTGTCAACAGTAATTAGTTACATTGTTTCTTCACGCCACACAGAAGTTGTAACAGTGTATCTTCCACATAAATGTTACTAATAACATATTTCTGCCTCATCATTTGACCAAAATCCACATTATTAGTTATTACAAACACTCAATAGTGATTAACAGTGACATTTAAGTAGAAGTGTTGTATTAATCTCATTAATTGTCATGTGAAGCTAATTGTAATTTCTGTTTCCCATATACGATTATATTTCATTATGTATTTTATGAAATCACATAAGTTTGTAAGAAACTGTTTAATTTTCCAAAAATATTTATAATTATAGTAATATAATGTAGCTCGTGCTGATCAGAGGGATGTAACGCCAGAGTAAAGTAATACACAACAGTGTTCAGATCATCTTTTTTCATGACAAAATCAATATAATGCAATATTTCTATCTGCTGAATGTAAGCTTTTCCATATTCCGAGCTCGCCTGCTGCACCTCATCACATGCATGAGTCGTGAAAATTATGAAAATAAATCTAGGAATTATTTGATTGTTGGATTTTAAATCAGCGGGTCGAGGCATCAAAAGTAACTAAGCTGTTTTATGGATGGTAACTGTAATATTATTACTGAAATCTTATTAGTAATTAGTTACACTACTAGTTACTGCAAAAAGTAATATTATTACAGTAACTAAGTTACAGTAACTAGTTACTGCCCAACACTGGTCATAATTACGTGAATTTTAGGATTTTGGTTAAATGTGCACATAAAATGGGCTCAAAAATCACAAACTAAGTTAGTTTAACCCTCATCGTGCATTCATAATCTGTAGACTATTTTTGCATTCTGGAGCCAAAGAGTCATTATTAAGTCTTAACTTAATATTTTTAAACTAAAACCATATTGCATCTCATCAGCACCTTCTCAAAAATGAGAAAAAAATTCAGCTGTTAATATTTAAAACTTAAGTTACCATGTTATTATTGCACTTACCCTTTTTTTTTTTATAAATTAGAAAATTTGACATTATAAATTACACATGAATCTCAAAAAAAAAAAAAAAAGATGCAAAATACATATATATTTTTTTCAATATTGATGGGAAATGTTATTTAAATATATCATTGTATGAAATTTATATGAACATATAATCTGAGAATTAATCCGAAATTATGGAAATTATTTAAATTCCTTTAAATTGATAACTCACAATTGCTCAAATTGATGTCCAAAATTTATGAAAACTAAGTCCAAATTTATGAAACCTAGTAACCTACATATTTATTTCTAACAAAAAAGCATAAATATTACTCTGAAAAGTTTTTAAACTAAAATAAATTTTATAAATTTCAATTTTTTGCACATTGCAATGGTTCGTCAATAGAGGACCATATTCATGTTCATAAAAAAAATCAGTCCAAAAAGTCTGAGATATGAAGAAAAGGCTAAATATATTTTACAAAAGTTTTTGACATTAATATAACTTCATAGATAATTTGATAAAGTATTTTTGACACTAATGGTACTCCATACATACTTGGGTCCAAAATGACCCGAAAACGAAACACTGGTTTGAAGATCACTTAAATAATACTGCAGTTTGACGAATGAATAAAAAACAAGTTTAATATTTAAAATAAATATATATATTTTATGTAATGTCTTTAAAAATACAAGTCAAAAAAACTTCAAAAAGTGTTTTTAGATTCCATACTTTTCCAGAATCAAATTTCCAAAACTCTCTTTAGATTTTCAGACCATTTTTAACATAAATGGTTCATAGAGCAATATTTTCAGCTTTAGGGTTAGGTACAGTACCCATAAAAAAGATGGGTACTGTAAAAAAGCATTTCAAATTTGGCTTTTGTTAGGGCAGTATGCCATATCTCAAGGCCTTAGGTCTCTTTAACGCATACTCTGTGGTGCCCAAGAAACCACGCTATGAAATAGCTCTGTGTGCATTGTCATATATGCTAAGTTTAATGGTTCATTGTGCGCACATAAAAGTCTGTATATTTTTTATTTTTGCAAAGGTCCTTGAGGTTATGTAATACGGTGCTAAGAATATCGAGTAGAAACCCAAAATACTGATAACCTGCATTTTGCATAATGAAAAAGTGCACCTTGAATTAATTTCAGTCGTATTTTGACTGACTTTTTGTACAATAAATGTATTTTCATTAAATTCTTAATTTTATATTATAAAAAGACCTAAATGGGGGCAAAAGTCTGGAGAAACAAGCACTTTTCCATACTCTGCTTTCTTTTTTCCATA
>CM041814.1:1866936-1879436 GCA_023376895.1 Aspiorhynchus laticeps
TTGGATTTGGTGACCTCCTCCCTCTTTCTCCTTCTGTCTCTCCTCCGTCTGTGTGTGTTTGTTAAGTGAGATTTAATTCAATTAAATTAAAGGTTCTTTGGGCCTCTGACACACAAGGTCTGCCACGGCATTCTGGGTAAAGAGTTCACACACACACACACACACACACACACACAGTCTGCTGTACGTGTGTTTACAGCAGCAGCTAATGAAGCAGTAATTAAGAGCTCAGAGTGATCAGGACTGAGACAAACATTTGTACACACACACACAGATATAAACACACACACAGATACACAGACACACACACACACACACAAGTACTAGTGACAGTGAAGTCCAGTAACAACTACATACACACTACTGTTCACAAGTCTAGTAAGATATTTCCAAAGAAATTAATACTTTTATTCATAAAGGATGCATTAAATTGCTCAAAGGTGACAGTAAAGACAGTTATAATGTTACACATGATTTCTATTTCAATTAAATGCTGTTCTTTTGAACTTTCACACACACACACACACACATACATCACACACACACACACACTCTCACACACACACACTCACACACACATACATACACTCACTCTCTCTCTCTCTCACACACATACATACACACTCTCTCCTCTCTCACACACACACACACATACACTCACACACACATACATACACTCACTCTCTCTCTCTCTCTCTCTCACACACACACACTCCACACACATACACTCACACACACACTCTCTCACACACACACAAACACACACACACACAAATACACTCTCTCACACACACACACACACACACACACACACACACTCACTTGTGCTGTCTATTCATAGCAGCCACCATGAGAGCTGTCCAGCCCAAACGGTGTCGAGTGTTCGGATCGGCTCCCTGCGCCAACAACCTGAGACACACAGAGAGAGTTAGTGAACGGCTGAAGAAAGACCGGCCCTGAGGCCGGTGTGTGTGTGTGTGTGTGTGTGAGAGAGAGAGAGAGTGTGTGTGTGTGTGGGGAAGAGAGACAGAGAGAGATGTGTGTGTGTGTGTGTGTGTGTGTGTGTGTAGAAAGAGTGTGTGTGTGTGTGTGTGAGAGAAGAGAGAGAGTGTGTGTGTGTGTGTGGAGAGAGAGAGAGAGAGAGAGAGATGTGTGTGTGTGTGTGAGAGAGAGAGAGAGATGAGAGGGTGTGTGTGTGTGTGTGTGTGTGGAGAGAGGAGAGAGAGAGAGAGAGAGAGAGAGGTGTGTGTGTGTGTGTGTGTGTGTGTGTGTTTACAGTCAACAGAGAGCTGCGACACTTACTCGTCCTCACCAGACTGACCTCTAACTTAAAACACTTAACACATCTGGTGTCTGTCTCTCTCTCTCTCTACACACACACACACACACACACACACACACAGAGCCATCTGCCTTTCAGGGCCCAAACGGCAGAAACCCAAAACACTCTCACACACACTCGAGTGCTTCTTCAGTTTCTGACAGACGTCCAGACGCTCAACACACACCTGCAGACCTATAACCTGCTCTCAGTGACACTAAAACAACCTGCGGCTCTTCAAATGATGATCACGTCTAGAGATTATGGTTTTACTCTCATCCCAGACACAGATTTTCAATGACAAATTAACATTTTTAAAACTGCAACAACTGAGTAAAATAAACACAAAACATTTCAATATTTATAATGCAATCAGTCAACAAGCAATGACCCTCACTGTAGGTGATCAATAGAATAAATGACCAAAAACAGTCATATCAATATTTTACAAGAAAACAATGAACAATCGTAATACACCAATGAAGCACATTAATGAAGGTAAAGCTCCTTTGCTCCTGCTATTGTCTCTCAAACGTATTTTCATGTGTTGATGAAAATAAATATTTTTCTTCACACAATAACTCTGTTATTAATATCAGTCTGTGTAAACAAAGACACAATCACTGTCGCCCCCTAGCAGACACACAGCAGCACTGCATGCACATGAGCACAAACACAAGGTACATGGCATATAGAAACATTTTAAACTGCCATCATATTTATTATTTGATTTATTTTACCAAAGGGAAATATTAGAAGGGTGTCATGAAGTCATGTAAACAGAGGTTTTCAAGGGAGTGGAAAAGTTTAGAGAAAAAATGTAAAAATAAATAGTTAAATAAACTAAATAACTTAATATTAATAAAATTAGATTAAAATAAATACATAAATTACATTACAATAAATAAATAAACTAAAATAATTAAACATTAGATTAAAATAAATACACCAATATATTACTTTAAAATAAATTGATAGATTAAAATATATAAAAATAGAATAAAATAAATCAAAATAAATAATTAAAATAAATAAATACAGAAAAATAGGATAAAATAATTAAATAAACAAAACAAATAAATAATACGTCTAACAGGACGGTACTAGTGAGTAGGGGAAATGTAATAATACAACTAACTGAAACAAAAAAAAATTATAATAATATTTTAGACATATTTATAATATACATTTTTCACAGAATAAATTGGGTCTTTATACCAAAAACTAGTCTTTTAAATTTTAGGATGGGGTCCCTTTGCATGAGAATCATCATTATATTTGGTCAAAAAAACATGGAATAATTTAAATAATTGTGCTTAAGATTTTTTGTAACATTATACATGCATTTATTGTCATTTTTGATCAATTTAATGTGTATTTGTGAAGAAGCTTCAGAGGCAATCTCACCTGATCACCTCGTCAGTGTTACTGGATCTGGCAGCATCTAGAAGAGCTTCAGCTGAAAACAGAACAAACTCTTATAACACAGGATCTATTATTATTATTACATATTTTATAGTCTGTTCTGTCTGAATGGACTCTTTTCATGAGACTGTGATGCTTTTAATGGTCATCAGCATCGTAAATCCTCCAAAGTTTTTTAGATTTGTTTTAAAGATGCATGTACATTTATAACACTACACTTTATATTATATAACCTTTGCATCAAATTACAAAAAACAACTAGTTAATTAGGTAAACTCTCTGGTTTCTGTTGTTGCTCGGCAACCACAACCGTTTCTGAGGAACTACATTGTTTGGCGGATGAATAACGTTTTTATTAATATCATTACATTTTATTTGCTCTGTTTTATTTTGTGAAACCTTGCTACATATATGGAATAACCGTTTTATAAAAGCAATACGCCCCGTGAAGCCGTGGTTTACAGTGAAATTATAACAGTTAAGAGGGTTTTAGGCAACAACGGCCCTCAGCTGTTATAAATTCACTGTAAACCACGGCGTCACGGGGTTTATTGCTTTTATAAAACGGCGGTAGCGTGCAATTGTTAGATATATGTTGAAGAGCTTTTTCTATCTGTTTTTACCCTTAAATTAGATTTTTGTAGGTGTAGCCTAATATATCTATAATGTTAGGCTTAAATAACTTTTTTAATAAAATTAATTCACTCACAGATGTGCGATACGCCACTGCATACTATGTATTGTTGGCTGTTGCTAAAAATTATGACTGGTTTTGTGCTCCAGGGCCACATTTGCAGTGTTGGGGGTAATGCATTACAAGTAACGCGAGTTATGTAATCAGATTACTTTTTTAAGTGTCTAGTAAAATAATGCATTACTGTTTGTCACATTTGATGATTGAGTGACAGCTCTGGTGTTGCCAATGGTGATGCATTGAGTGACAGCTCTGGTGTTTGCCATGGTGATGTATTGAGTGACAGCTCTGGTGTTGCCATGGTGATGCATTGAGTGACAGCTCTGGTGTTGCCATGGTGATGTATTGAGTGACAGCTCTGGTGTTGCCATGGTGATGTATTGAGTGACAGCTCTGGTGTTGCCATGGTGATGCATTGAGTGACAGCTCTGGTGTTGCCATGGTGATGTATTGAGTGACAGCTCTGGTGTTGCCATGGTGATGCATTGAGTGACAGCTCTGGTGTTGCCATGGTGATGCATTGAGTGACAGCTCTGGTGTTGCCATGGTGATGCATTGAGTGACAGCTCTGGTGTTGCCATGGTGATGCATTGAGTGACAGCTCTGGTGTTGCCATGGTGATGCATTGAGTGACAGCTCTGGTGTTGCCATGGTGATGCATTGAGTGACAGCTCTGGTGTTGCCATGGTGATGCATTGAGTGACAGCTCTGGTGTTGCCATGGTGATGCATTGAGTGACAGCTCTGGTGTTGCCATGGTGATGCATTGAGTGACAGCTCTGGTGTTGCCATGGTGATACATTGAGTGACAGCTCTGGTGTTGCCATGGTGATGCATTGAGTGACAGCTCTGGTGTTGCCATGGTGATGTATTGAGTGACAGCTCTGGTGTTGCATGGTGATGTATTGAGTGACAGCTCTGGTGTTGCCATGGTGATGTATTGAGTGACAGCTCTGGTGTTGCCATGGTGATGCATTGAGTGACAGCTCTGGTGTTGCTATGGTGATGCATTGAGTGACAGCTCTGGTGTTGCCATGGTGACAGAAATCAGAGCGTTGTGTGTGAACATGATCTTACTGTAGTTCTAGACTGTAGTAAAGACAACATGTATTTACTCATCTCATCTGCACAAAAACACATTCAGTGTTCCTCAGAATCAATAAAAACTGTCAAACGCAAACTCAGGATATTATACAAACCTGCAATAGTTAAATATGTTAAATAAGATCAAATATAATTTATGTATTTAATCCCATTTTATTAACCGATGTCTTTGCTGCTGACCTTCAATGATCCAATTCAACCATAATAATAATCAAAAATGACATGTGATTGTTGTTATTGCTGAATAGTGTTGAACTGTATCATATTCTTCATGTGATTAGTTTGATCTGCTCCTCTACTGTACAGACGTGAATCTACATTAACTTCAGTCTGATCCGGATTCACTTCACTTTTGGTGTGAAAGGGCTTTTATATTTATAAAAGAAGAAATGTTTATATTAAAAACAAACAAGCAAGCCCTGCCCAGGTTTAAAAAGTAACAACACATTCATTTCCATAAAAAGTAACTAAGTAACGTAATTAGTTACTTTTTAGGGAGTAACGCAATATTGCAATGCATTATCTTTAAAAGTAACTTTCCCCAACACTGCACATTATGTGAATTTTATTATTATAACTCTGTCCGTTCTGTGTGAATAGAGCGTGTGTGGAGTGTTTAGGACCTTTATCATCGCTGTCTTTCTTCAAGCAGAAGGCGAGCGCCGCGGCGGAGATGACGCCCGCGACGCCCGCGGCTCCAGCAGCAGCAGCGGACTCTGAGCGGCTCTGGTGTCCGCCTCCGCAGCGCCCCGCGGCGGTCAGACTCGCCCAGCTGCTCCGCCGGTTCTCCAGACTCACGCGCCACCTGCTGGCCAGCTGATGGTACTGCACGCGCGACTCCTCGCTCGCGACGCTCCTCCTGAACGCTCGCGATCCGCTGGCCACCGGGCTCCGGCTCGGTTCGAGCTCGCAGAGGTTTCGGAAGCGCGAGGCCTCGCCGTGGCCGGTCTGCAGCGCGCGGTGCGGCGACAGACTGCGCGACCTTCGCATCAGGACACGCGCCGGTACCGACGACAGGAACATCGCGACCGTAACAACAACGGGTTCCGTTAACAGAGAAGACGAAGTGTTAAGAGTTCACCGACAGCCGGTTTATGCTTTTAATGTCAGCAGGTGAATCAGAGCTCGAGAGCAGAAACGTGTGTCCGGTAAAACATCCGTGATGCGCGCGGAATCATGGGAAGTGTAGTTTAATAACGTCACCACCGCCGCGCATGCACGCAGAAAGGTTTATTTATTTACTTATTTATTTTTGTTGTTGTTGTATTTTATTAACATTATTTATTTTATCTTGTTTTATTTTATTTCATTATTTTATCTTGTTGTAGTCTTTTTTATTCTGATTAATATATATATATATATTATATATTATATTTTATTGATAATAGATCGATATTTCTGCTTCAGCTCAAGGTTTCATATCAATATATTATATTTAAACCATTAATTAATTATATTTAACCCATACAAAATATTAATTATTTTGAATGTGATTTTTTTTTTTTGTAACAAAACAATTTTATTTTTATTTTTTATTAATTAATTAATTTTTTTTTAAGTTGTAGTGGTAATATAATTGTGGACATTCACAATCATGTAAAAAAAAATAATAATAATAATAATAAAAAAAAAAAAAAAATTCTTACAAATGAACCAGTATTTTTTTAAATATATTTTCTTTCCAAATGAATCAAGTTGATTGACAATAGATTGATTTTTTGACATTTTATTATATATCATGATGAGATTTATCATCTTTCGGGGTTTTAAAATATAAAAAAGTTCTGATTTAATGCATGAAAACGGAGTAATTTAAATCATTTAGAATTTTCAGTAATTTCTGTTATTTATTTATTTATAACATTTAAGGGTAATACATTTTTTGGACATGCATATGTATACAATAATATAAAAAAGTTAGCAAATTAAAAATTCCCCAACTGGATCAAGATGGAAAGATACATTTTTCTGCTTCAGCTTAGAGTTTGATATTAATATTGTATTATTAAATTATTATTAAATCACTAGTATTAGGCCCATATATTATTATATGAGCATATGTCGCTTGTGACCTGCAGGTGGCGCCTAAACTCACAAAATACATGAACAACACTTTCTCTCTGTCATCAGCCAACAGATGAACCAAAGCAGAATATTAATGCAAATATGAATATTAGACTTCATACCTTCACACTGTCTTAAGGTTCAGCTGAACTCCGTCACTGGACGTTTATGCTGACTTATAACACACAAGATGTTTTATTCTTCATCATCACTAACAGAATAAGAACATCTGAACCTCTTATGATCACAATCATCTGAACAATCTTCAGCAGAATTACATCATTTGATTGCAGTGCTGTTTATTCGGACGTTTAAGCTCCACAGATGGACATATAAATGCTGCTCTTATATTGACTTTACATCAGAACCGCACACATGCATTTTCATGTCTCATATTCAGACATGAGTGGAGTTTATGGATGGCTGAGTGTCAGATATGATAATAACATATAGAGTAAATGTGTGTTTGTCATCAGGTGAGATGATACTGATGTTTCTCTCAGGTGACTGTGGTTTGATGAGAAATAGAAACACCTCAGACGTCCTGTGGTGTGTCTCTCATGTTTCCTGCTTCATGTCTGTCTTTATTATAAAACATAAATTGGCACCGTGATGTTTAAACCCTTTGTTTGAATCCGCTGGTTTTTACTGGATGTTTGAGGTCACTTCTCTTCTTATCTTACTCGCAAATTAAATGACTTTTTTATTATTATTATTTACATTTTAAAATTTCATTTAATGTACATACTATTTTTAATTATTATTATTGAAATTTTTAAATTTCATTCATTTAATGTACATACTATTTTTAATTATTATTATTTAAATTTCATTCATTTAATGTACATTCTATTTTTAATTATTATTATTTAAATTTCATTCATTTAATGTACATACTATTTTTAATTATTATTATTAAAGTTTTTAAATTTCATTCATTTAATGTACATACTATTTTTAATTATTATTATTAAATTTTTTAAATTCATTCATTTAATGTACATACTATTTTTAATTATTATTATAAATTTTTAAATTTCATTCATTTAATGTACATACTATTTTTAATTATTATTATTTAAATTTCATTCATTTAATGTACATACTATTTTTAATTATTATTATTAAATTTTTTAAATTTCATTCATTTAATGTACATACTATTTTTAATTATTATTATTTAAATTTCATTCATTTAATGTACATACTATTTTTAATTATTATTATTTAAATTTCATTCATTTAATGTACATACTATTTTTAATTATTATTATTTAAATTTCATTCATTTAATGTACATACTATTTTTAATTATTATTATTAAAAATAGTTTTAGTTTTTAATTATTATTATTTAAATTTCATTCATTTAATGTACATACTATTTTTAATTATTATTATTAAATTTCATTCATTTAATGTACATACTATTTTTAATTATTATTATTGTTAAATTTCATTCATTTAATTACATACTATTTTTAATTATTATTATTTAAATTTCATTCATTTAATGTACATACTATTTTTAATTATTATTATTTAAATTTCATTCATTTAATGTACATACTATTTTTTAATTATTATTATTTAAATTTCATTCATTTAATGTACATACTATTTTTAATTATTATTATTAAAGTTTTTAAATTTCATTCATTTAATGTACATACTATTTTTATATTATTATTTAAATTCATTCATTTAATGTACATACTATTTTTAATTATTATTTAAATTTCATTCATTTAATGTACATACTATTTATTTATTAAAATTAAACTATTTGTGAAAAATGTACACGTATTAAAATATTTATTACAATTATATTTATTTAATGTATATTTCTATAATTAATAATTAATTAAAATATTTATTTATTATTAATTATTGATTTATTTTTGTGTATGACATAATACATATAATAAATAAATATTTATTTTAATTATTGATGTATTATTTATGCATTAAATGTTCTATTAAACACATTTAATTAATGTTTATATTATTATTATTATTATTACTACATCAACCATTAAATACATTTAATAAATTTAAGAAATAATATTTATTGATCATTAATTCTGTGAATGTGAAATAATAATCAGAAAAATCTATTTTTTATTTTTCAGTTATCTATCAGTCGTCAGTCCTACAATATGTCTTAGTAAGATGATATTTGGAAAATTATTTATTTAAATAATTTATTTTTCATAGCAAGTGCAAATTCTCATGCATGACTTTGCCTCAATTATGTTGAAATACTAAATAGGCCTAACGTTATGAAAAATGACTGAAGCCTCATAATTAATGATTTTTCTCATGTATGAAGTTTTGTATGAAGAGTCTTAATGCAAGAAGAAGAAAAAAATCAATAAATGCGGTGGTTATGATGGGAAGCTAGTAACACGTCAACGCTGTGCGCGTGCACGAGGGTGGGCGGGGCTCAGCTGTCAGTCACGCCTGCGCGCTCCCGCTTCCTACACGCGCACGAGCACAGCGGGATGTAACAGCTGCTCACGCGTTTGCGGTTCTTCATCTTCCACGCGCGTCGGTTTAATCGCACGCATCTGGATCTTTAAACCCGCGGAAGCATATGTTTGAGCATCAGACGCGAATCCGGATCAGAAACCGCGGAGAGAAACCACCGGTGCGTTTAACGCGCGTCTCTCTCGCGCTCATCGAAACGCGACGCGCGTCCGATCCCAGGCGTCTGGGAATCCTCAAACTTTAAGAGCGTTAGTTCATCCGGGACCCGGTCTCAGAGGAGGATGCTGTCCGAGGAAGAGGTTCTGATCCCGGATGACCGGGCTTTCAGCCGGTTTAAACACGAGTGCCAGTCCGAGCAAGACTGGAGTCTCACCTACAACAAGAACAACCTCTGCGTCTGGATCCAGGTTCTGGAGGAGCAGAAGAGCTTTCAGAGGATCAAGGTGAGTTCTGCTGGTCTGAGCTGGTTTCTGCTGGTCTACAGCTTCATGTCAACTTCAGATGATCAGGTGTATATTAAACCTGATATAATAGTCCAAATATAGAGACATATGTTTATTATATGTGTCCCTGCAGCACAAAAGCAGTCATAAGTAACACAGGTATATTTGTAGCAATAGACAACAATACATTGTATGGGTCAAAATTATACATTTTTCCTTTATGCCAAAAATCATTAGGATATTAAGATCATGTTCCGTTTTGTACATTTTCTATCAAAACTTAATTTTTGATTAGTAATATGCATTGCTAAGAACTTCATTTGAACAACTTTAAAGATGATTTTCTCAATATTTAGATTTTTTTGCTCCCTCAGATTCCAGATTTACAAATATTGTCCTATCATAACAAACCATACATCAATGGAATTGAATTTTGTTTGGTCCAGGGTCACATATTTGATCCATCAAGCTTTTATGGTTCATATAGTCTGATACACTCTTAAAATAAAGGTTCAAAAGGGTGTTTTTGAAAGAACCTTTCAGTGAACAGATCCTAAAATAACCATTTTGAAGAATATTAAAAAAAGCTTTTCTGCATTTGAAAGGTTTCGTGGATGTTCAAGGTGTTTCACTTGATGCCAGTAAAGAACTTTTATTTTTAATAATGAGAATATGGAGGAAAAACCAGCTAAATTTGATTAAAATATATGCAGTTATGCAGATGCTGGTGTTTATGGGTCAAAAAGCATTGCATTCTGATTGTAATGTAAATCAATGATCTTTATAAAAGTGTAGCAGATATTTACATCATTTTATGTAAATATCAGTAACTTTCAGGGTTATAGTTTGCAAAAACTAAAACCATAAACATTTTCATTACTTGAAATAAAATAGACCTTAACTGAAATAAAATAAAATATAAAAAAATATGTAAAAATATATATCTTTGAGTAAATAATAATAAAATATTTAAAATAATAAAATGAAAAAAATATTATATTGACTTAAAAAATAATTAATAAAAAAGTTAAAAACAATAAAATTACTAAAACTTTGAAATGAAAATAGAACACACACACACACACACACACACACACACACACACACACACACACACACACTCTCACACACACACACAGACAGACACACACACACACACACACACACACAGACAGACACACACACACACACACACACACACCACACCACACACACACACACACACAGAGACACACACACACACAGACAGATGCACGCACGCATGCACACAACACACACACACACACACACAGAGACACACACACACACACACACAACACAGACAGACACACGCACACACACAAACACACACACACACACACATATATATAACTAATGATATTATAGTAGCATCTCAGTGATAGTAATTTAACACTTGTCACTCTATATCTGCAATAATCTCTCTCAGTAAGATGAGATTATAACATATAATGCAATGCTGATTGAGAGATGAATAATAAAGGCTCCTCAGAAGATCATTCCTCCGCTGAGGAACAGTGAAAGTAAAGCTTCTGATGATCAGATTTGAGACTAAAACATGATTGATGGAGAATCAAGTAAAGCTGAGCTGCTTCAGTCCAGTAAGTGTTCATCTGGAGATACACTGTAAAAAATGAAAAGTTGACTTAACTTAATTTCAAGGCAACTTGCTGCACAGCTTTCTTGAGTTCACTCGACCCAAGCCACGTCTCTTTTGTGTTCAACTAACACAGTGTTGTTAGTGAAAAACACTTGTGATGCTCTTCCAATGTGTCTCAAATTATGTTCATTTTTTACTTCTTTACAAATGACAAACATTAATGGATAAGTCTAATAAGTAGACAACATTGTCTTTGTTCGTAAGACGACGTACAAGACTAAGATATCCAGAAAACCTACAAAAGTGGTTGAACATACTCTAGACCTCAAAACTAGACACTAACCTCAAGAACGATGACAATCAACAGATGAGCCCTTTACATCACAGCACAACAAATAATGAGAAAACAACAACAAAACAGTTTAAATGAAGTCAGCAAACAGCAAAACAATAATCCTATAACAGTAACTGCATCATTTATTCATGCTGCAATGCATGCTGGGAACTCACACAGCCTTAACATTTCAACAACATGAAGTTATTTGTTCAGACAGCTGTGTTTGACTAGTCGGGACGACATTTGGGGCTAATTTTGCTGGTCTGATAAGGGTTTTATGTAGGTTCATGAAAATAGCATTTTTTAGTATATGAGACTCAAAAGGTTTCGTAAACTGGAGAATGTGCCGTAGCATTTTTTTACAGTTTATGACTGCAGTTATTCTAACGTTTACTTGATCAAAATCAGTCCAGATTTGACTCTGAAGCAGCAGCTGGATAAATGTCAGGTTTGGTCATGTATAGGGTTAAACTGAAGCGAGCGTGAGTGTGTGTTTAGCAGCACATCCGGGTGTGTGACGGGCGAGCAGGTTTATCCAGCAGGTGTTGACGCACATGTACGTGTGTGTTTGCTCTGTAACAGAAACCCAGCAGGATCTCCACACGTGTGTTTATCTTCTCAGATAGGCGAGGATCCGCTAAAGAGATTCACCGGAGTCTGACAGACGTGTCGAGATCCGTTCATCAAACACGTCCAGACTGGGTTTCTGTGTTTTATCTACAGTTTTCTGTCAAGACCGGATCTTCGGTGTCTCTGTTTGCTGAAGGTTTTGCAGGAAACTCAATGAATTTAAGAGCCTGCTTGGATCACCTGTGCTTCACACACACTCGCCCTTTGTTCACAAATTCACAAAATAGGAAGAAACCATCAAACAAAGAAGCAAAGTTATGTGAGCAGAAGTAAAGCAGGAGAGGGGAAATCAGCCAAACCCACGTTCATCATCGCTTCTGTTTGAGAGACGTGAACAGAGCAATATCAACCGCAGGCTCTTTTCTTAGATCTGTGT
>CM041814.1:1881936-1884436 GCA_023376895.1 Aspiorhynchus laticeps
TAGCAAGAAGATTTTAGTCATTTAATATATAATAAAATTGAGTATGATCACTTATTCTTTTATGTATTTTAATAAGCACAGGTCAGAACAAGTATGTGGACATTTTATTCTCAAAAGTTATTTGAAACATTAAAGTAGGTGCTTAACTTCATTTAGCAACATTCCCAATTTCTTTTATAATTTTTGTAATTTTTGTGCATTTTTTTCCACGTTGTGTGATGTTCCTGATCAGAAATGATCGGCCTACACAAAATTGCTTATAAATTTCTCATTATGCTCTATTATCACCTAATCTTGGATTCAGTGTTTTTATTAACTTGTTTTCTGTTAATAGACACAGGTTTTGAGGTTCTTGAGCTCATGCACTTCAGTTTCTGAGCAAAATGATCCACAAGTGATGCTTTTTTCATTCAGAAGGTGCATAAACTCAGATTTACATTCAAAGACTTCGTGTTTTCTGATGTAAGGTATCAGATCTCGTCCTTTGTTATGATTTTCACTGTCAATCATTTCATTTTCTGATTCAATCCTGCATTTAATTACAATTCTCAATCCAGAAACTTTGCAAAAGTTGGTTTTAACCTATAAATATTATGTAGCGCGTCTGAATATCTCCGGTTTATATTCCAGTTTAAAGCAGAGTCGAGAGCAGAGAGAGAGTGTGTCAGTGTGTGAGAGATCAGTACGAGAGAGTGTGTGTGTGAGAGATGTGTGTGCTAGTTGCGTGTGTCAGATCGACAGAGTACGTGTGTGGAGTTCAGTCGTGCGTCTAATATCATGTAGTGATTAAGAGATCCTTTCATTTCAGTGAGAGAGACGTGACCCTCGCCTGTGATAGAGTGTGTGTGTGTGTGAGAGAGTGTGTGTGCTAGTGTGCGTGTGAGAGAGAGAGTGTGTGTGTGAGAGAGAGTGTGCGCGCGTGTGTGTGTGTGTGAGAGAGAGAGAGTGTGTGTGTGAGAGAGAGAGTGTGTGTGTGTGAGAGAGAGAGAGAGAGTGTGCGCGCGTGTGTGTGCGAGCGTGTGTGTGAGCGTCTAAGTGTGTGAGTGTGTGCGTGTATGTGTGTGTGTGCGTGTGAGTGCGTGTGTAGTGTGTGAGTGAGTGAGTGAGTGAGTGAGTGGAGTGAGTGCGTGTGAGTGTGTGTGTGTGTGAGTGAGAGAGAGTGTGCGCATGTGTTTGTGTGTGTGTGTGTTGTGAGAGAGAGTGTGCGCGTGCGTGTGTGTGTGTGTGCTGACTTGTGTTCCTGTGGTGGAAACAGCAGTAAAGCATAATAACACAAAATGCTGAAGTGTGAGAAATGCTCCATAGCCTGCAGACAAAAGGCCAGAGAGAACGAGAGCGAGCGAGATTGATTCAGTGAATAAATATTCTCTCTCTCTCATATACACAGGATATGTGCAGTGATCTTATGTGAAGAGATAAATAATGCCATCATCATCATATTATTAGTATTAGTAGTAATAGTAGTAATAGTAGTAGTAGTAGCATTAGTAGTGGTAGTGAACATTATAATCAGGTTATGTCTGTCACAATCATGAAATTTATGACACGCGATTAATTTTCATACAAATGTGGTTGAATTTTGCAGTGTAAGATTAAAGTGCATGTCTTAAAGAAACAGTTCATCTAGAAATGATCATTCTGTCATCATTTACTTGCCCTCACACCTGTACGACTTTAATTCTTCTTTTAATTTAATTCTTTAATTCTTATTTTGAGGATTGTTGAGAACCAAATAATTTTGACTTTCATTGTATGGACAAGAAACATTTCTCAGAATATCACCTCTTGTGTTCCACAAAAAGAAAGACGTTAACTAAACTCTTAAAACCATAAAAAAGTTTAGTTTCTTGGAATAAAAAACATTAAATACAAATAAAATAAAATATTTAAAAACTTATTTTTTTCAGCTTGTTGCCAGTTGATGTACAAAAAAACATAGAAATATATTGACATTTAAAAAAAATAAAAATAATAATTACTAAAACATTGACTAAAATTAAAATGAATTAAAATTAAACAATTCAGAAATATTTTAAACGGTTAAAAATAATAATTAAAATAATTAAAAATAGTTATAAAAGCTGTAATAGTATCTGAGTGATAGTAAAATATCACTGGTTTGAATGACATGAGTGCCAGTAAATGATGACAAAATGAAACTGTCCCTTTAAGAACACAAAACTGCATTTGCCTCATTTTTTAATTGTTTTCTGACTAAATGCGTGGCATACTGTTGCTTGAAATCAAGCTTGTGTTTCTAGAAGTGTCTGCGGTTCATTTCAGATCTTCTTAACATGTAGATTGGCCGTCATTATCTGAAGGTTCAGCATCTGCCTTCATTGACCAGTTATTGAGAAACAAAACTAATGATGTGATAAATGAGTCCTAATGAGAATAGTGTGTGAGAGTGTGTGTGTGTGAGAGAGTGTGTGTGTGAGAGTGTGTGTGTGAGAGTGTGTGTGTGAGAGTGTGTGTGAGAGTGTGTGTGAGTGAGTGTGTG
>CM041814.1:1889436-1901936 GCA_023376895.1 Aspiorhynchus laticeps
TATGTTTATATAATATATTTATTTATAATATAAATTATATGAATATAAATATAGACATGTAAATGCATGTAAATATTTCCTTTTTTTTTTTTTTTTTTTTTTTTTTTTTTTTTTTTGGGCCTGTCAGTAGCACAGATAACACATGACAGTACATATGCATGGCTATACTATCATCATTCACAGCCTTTTTTCTTTTCTTTTTTTTTTTTTTTTTAATTAATTTTTTTTTTTTTTTTTTTTTTTTTTTTTTTTAATATTAATTAATTAATTTAATTTTATATACCCTTTTACTTAACCACACTGTGACAGACAAGGCCAGGGGACATAGAAAACGAGAGAGAAAGAAGGAAAAAAAAAAAAAAAAAATAAATAAATAAATAAAAAAGGTTGTGGGGAAAGTCAACAAAGGGGAAGAGAGAGAGAGAAAAAAGGAGAATGGGGGATAGATAGAGAGAGAGAGAAAAAAAAAAAAAAAAAAAAAGACAATTTGCTTCAATACCTGCTGACAAAAAGAGAAAACAACCGAAGACACAACATCAAAGAGACTGCAGCAACAACCAACATCTGTATAAATCACAATAAATTCTAAATGTTAAATGTTATTGAGCAGCACACATAACTAATATTACAAAATAAGTTTTGAAGCAACAGCAGATCAAGACAATGTGTGTCTGTGAGCACCTGTTTTTACACCAATGTGAATGCTTGAGTGTACACCTTTGTGTGTGAGCGCGCTTGTGTTCATAAGGTTCCTCCATGTAAATGTTTAATAGTGTGTGTGGGGAACAACAGCCCCATCCCGCAAGGCATGAAGCAGGCACGGAAAAGACCCGGGCCCCAAACATCCGGAGGCCCCCCAGGGCACGGGACCCCCAGGAGAACCACCGCAGGGACAACCGCGGCCTCCACCCAAAGAAAGGGCAGAGGAGAGCCCGAAGGCGGGACCTCCGACAGCCACAGTGTAGGCGCCCCAGGGTGCCGTGGCGGCAAGCCCGCAGGCTCCACCGGCAGCCGACCACACCAGGGCGGACCGGGCCCTGGGCCCGGAGACCCAAAGGCCCCCCACCCCACAATCGGGGCCCAGCAAGGCCAGTAGGGCCAGACCCCGCCAATCGACCGCCGAGAGCGGGCCGGCGCTCGCCCGAGCATCCTGCCCCGGCGCGAGAAATCACCAACGCACCGGCGGCATCCTCCACCGGCAGGGCATGGTGGTGGGGTGGGGGTCGACTAAGATGATGAGTGAGGCGGAGTCTAAGGCCCGACCTGACACATAGACGTAGACGACAAGCACACATATACACAAGCATATGTTCCCACCCTCATGCACGCAAACGAATATTCACACCTTCGCCCCACATGTAGACACACAAAAATGGACAAGGTACCCACACTCACACTCCCCATATGCACTCTATACTCCTAGGTCCAGGCACCACCACCCCCAGAGGGGTAGCCAGCGCCCGATCCCGGAGCTGAACCCCCTTCGCTCTGGCGTGGGGACAGGAAGACCACCCCGGTCCCTGCAGCAGCAGAGAAAATCAACAGCCCAGACCCCGACCGGGCGGCCAGCTCATCCTCACAGCCCCCGGCCCCAGACAGAGAACAGAGAACAGGGGTGTGAGAAAAAAAAAAAAAAAAAAAAAAGACGACCCCATGCTTCACCCCACCCGCTCAAATGTAGTGTTGGTGTGTGTTGTTCTAAGGTGCTTTAAAACAGGGGTGCTTTAAAACAGGGGAGGGGCACCCTCCACAAGCTTGTGTCAGCTCGTCCCCTCCCTAGAGCCCTCAATGTCTATGTGCAACTTAAAATTGAGAAGTGGGCACTGGCACCAGAGGGAAGGCTGAATGAACAGACCGCCCTCCGGATGCCATTCAGTGTGCCCACCCCCAAGGCCCTATATGTATGTGTCATGTGACAGTAAGTAATGAGAATGTCTAAGCTGTAATGTGTAATTGAGATGCAGGCGGCCACGAGGAGACAGAGGAGTACCACCTCCCCCGCATCCCAGCGACTCACCCGCACCTCAAAACCCTACCTATGTGTTGGTGTGATGGAGCGGGAGAAGTGAAGCCTTAGGGATGGGGAGGAAAACATCAGAGGGGACAAAATACCCCCCCCTCTGGAGCCAGCTCCCCCGCTGACCCCCATAGGCACCCCCGTTACCCCAAATCTGCCCAGGGCGGGGGGCCCAGGCCCATCCAGACCAGGGCCCATGGCAGCCCGGGGCGGCCCACCAGACCCCACAGCAGAGGAAAAACTACCCCACCCCATCATCCAGTCAGTTCCCAAACTACATAAGACAATAAGACACCCAGGTAAAGCCCGTATACCCCGCCTCTATTGGACCCCTCCCCCCCCTGCGGAGGCACCGATGCATCGAAGACCCCCACACCAGAGCCGGGCCCAAGCGCATGCACCAACCCATACTCCCGGCGGCACACCAACCAGGACCCAAGCCCCCCAGGCCCAGCCGTAACCCCAAGCCGGAGGCAGAGCGTCCCCAGATCCCCAAGCCCCCCCCCGGACCAACCCCGGAACAGTGCGGCCGCCAGGCTGGCAACCTACGTCCGCCGGCACAGGCATCCCCAGCAGCGCCGCATGCCGCCGCCAGAGAAACAGCATCCAAGAGTCACCAATACCCCATCCAGGCCAAGGCCGCAGCCCCAGCGCCGAACCCCCCAAGAAACCCATCCCCAGGGAACCCCCAGATGCCCCAGGCCCATATTGCCACCCCACACCAACAACAAAAACCACAGCCAGACAGAATCGGGACCCCCACCCACACTAGGTGATGGAGCTGATCAAAGGAGCCCAGAGAGATTGATCTAATGTGTCAGCAGAAGCTGTTTCAAGGCTAATATAATCCCACAAATAATCTCTATATTGGTTGATATTAAGATTATTTTTATTTTTCCAGTTCATGAGGACAGTCTTCTTAGCAATGCATAGGGCAGTGAAAGCCATGTGGATTGTGTTATCTTCTGTAGTGACACCATCTAGGTCGCCCAACAAGCAGACTAAAGGAGAGGCTGGAATAGAGCATTTAAGACACTTTGATAAATCTTCACAAATCCTGTACCAGTACCTCTGAACAGGTGGACAGAACCATAGAGCGTGGATGTAATTGTCAGGTGTATTGCTTTTACAGTGTGAGCAGTTGTTAGAAGCTGTAAAACCCATCCTGAACATCCGATGACCTGTGTAGTGCACTCTATGCAGAATTTTGTATTGTATTAATTGTAATCCAGGATTTCTAATCAGTTCAAAGGTTTTTAAACATATCTGAGACCAGAAATTATGGTCCCAGCTTACTGATAGATCTGCTTCCCATTTTGCAATAGGAAGTGATACTGATTCATCTATATTGGAAAGTGCCCTGTATATTTTAGACATTAATTTGGGGGTTTTGAGATTAAGAAAATCTGCCACACTTGGTGGTATTTGTAAATTGATATGATTAGACTTAAATTTCCTTTTTACAATAGATTTAATTTGTTGATATTCTAAAAATCTGTTCTTATTAATCCCATATTGTTTAATTAATTTGTCAAAGGGAATAAAGTCTGTCCCTTCAAATATATGTTCCAGGTATTTAATACCTTTACAACTCCAATCTGTGAAGTTTATCATATTGTTGTTTAGCAATATGTCAGGATTGTTCCAGATGGGGGTACGTTTGCATGGGATTAGTGAAGACTCCGTCATTTTTAGAAACTCCCACCATGCTGTCAGAGAAGAGCTGATACTGATGCTTTTAAAGCATACGTGTCGTTTACTGATCGAGCTAATGAATGGCAGATCCGAAATCTCTATATTATTGCATAATGCCTGTTCTACATCTAGCCAAGGCTCATCTAAGAGGGTGTGTTTTAACCACCCTGAAATGTGTTGAAGCCTATTGGCTAAGAAATAGTGGTAAAAGTTAGGTAGATCTAGTCCTCCTTTATTCTTGGTCTTTTGCAGCGTTTTTAAGCTAATACGCGGGGGTTTACCTTTCCAAAGGAATTTAGAGATGGAGGAGTCCAAAGATCTAAACCAGTCAGGTGGTGGTTTGCTTGGGATCATTGCAAATAAATAATTAATTCTTGGCAAAACCATCATTTTTATTGAGGCGACTCTTCCCATGAGTGATATGGGTAGAGACCTCCATCTGGTTAGATCATCTTCTACCTTCTTTAAAAGTGGGATGTGGTTTAATTTAATCAAATCTGCCAGTTTAGGAGAAACATTAATACCTAAATATTTAATATTTCCAGATTGCAGTGGAGTGGAAGAATTCTGGAAGGAGCAATTAATTGGAAGAACTGTTGATTTTAACCAGTTTATTGAATAATCTGAGACTCTTGAGAAAGAGTTTATTAATGTAATTACCTCAGAGAGAGTGGTTTGTGAATGTTGAAGAAAAAGTAACACATCATCTGCGTAAAGACTAATTTTATGTTCTACATTCTTGCATTTAATGCCTTTAATCACTGTTGCCTGTCTAATTGCTGCTGCTAGTGGTTCAATAAAAATTGCAAACAGTGAGGGGGAGAGGGGGCATCCCTGCCTGGTGCCCCTCTTAAGATAGAAGCTAGAGGACGTTTGGGCATTTGTCCTGACACATGCTGTTGGAGAGTTATATAATATTTTTAACCAGTTTATGAAAGAGTTTCCAAAACCAAATTTGTGTAAAGTTGCAAATAGAAAATTCCAGTTAACCCTATCAAAAGCTTTTTCTGCATCTAGAGACAATATTGTAATTTGAAGGTTTCTATTGCATGAATAGTCTATCAAGTTAAGTAACCTACGTGTATTTGTTGAGGAGTGCCTCCCTTTTATGAAACCAGTTTGGTCGTAATGAATTATGAGAGGGGTTATCTTCTCTATTCTTTTTGAGATAGCTTTGCAGATTATTTTAGTGTCCACATTAATAAGGGATATTGGACGATAGCTAGTAGGCAATACAGGGTCTTTGCCTGGTTTTAGTAAGAGACTAATGTTGGCAGAATTCATATTTGGTGGAAGTCTGCCATTTTCTTTGGTTTCCTGCAACATTCTGTAGAATGTTGGTGCCAGAATAGCCCAGAATTCTTTATAGAATTCTGCTGGAAAGCCATCTGGACCTGGAGCCTTTTTATTGGGCATACTGTTCAAAGCTTCCTGAAGTTCATCTGATGTCAGTGGAGAATCCAATGCCATCGCTTGATTGTCTGTTAATTTCGGAAGAGTTATATTGTCAAGAAATTGGTCTATTTCGTCTTTAGATGGGTTTATCTGTGGAGAATATAAAGATTCGTAAAAATCTCTGAAAGTGTTGTTTATTCTTTCAGGGTCATATACTGTATCCCCAGTTAAATCTTTAACAGCACATATCGTTGTTTTTTCTTTATTTATTTTTAACTGGTTCGCTAAGAATTGACCTGATTTGTTACCATATTCAAATTCTTGCCAGCGAAGTCTTTGTGCTAAGAATTTAGTTTTTTTATTAATAATTTCATTTAATTCTAGTTTTGCTTTACATATTTTTTTCAGCATTTCCTGTTCCTGGGAGGATACGTAGGATTCTTCTAAAGTTTTTATGGTTTCTTCTAATTCCTGAATACATTTATTTTCTCTTTTCTTTTTATGCGATGAGAATGAGATTATTCTACCTCTCATCACAGTAATGTAATAATGTAAATATTTCCAAAATACATACTGTATGCGTATGTATTTATTTATATATATATATATATATATATATATATATATATATATATATATATATATATATATATGTATATGTATATGTATATGTATATGTATATATATATATATATGTATGCATGTATGATAAATATACACAAATATTATGCAAACAACTTTTATTTTGGATGTAATTAATCATGATTAATCGTTTGACAGCACTAGTTTTTATCAATGTTTTGAATTAGCTTCTATTTATATACTAAGTTTTTAGTAATTTTATGTGCTTTTGTCTTCTTTTTTTACTATAACTAGGTATAATTTATATTTATTTCAGTTTTAGTTTTCATTTAAATCCTTTTAGTGATTTTAGTGCTTCAGCTCAAGTTAAGCAAGTAACTTATACAAGTATTATAAATAAAAATGTAAAAACGTAAGTTTTTCATCCAATATTTATATTTTATTGTATTTCAGCTTTATTTCACACACATTAACAAAAATGTTTTAATAGATTAGTTTTAGTTAACGAGAATAACCCTGTTTGTAACCACTTTGAGGTTGTTCTGTATAAATCTTCACATCATTTTTAATATGATGATACTGTACTTTTCCTCTCCATCACTAGTGAGATTTGGAGGATGAAGACTTTAGTGTGTCGTTTCCAGTGATGGGAATAACGGCGTTATTGTTTTCAGTAACGAGTAATCAAACTAATTACTGTTTCCCCCATTACAACGCCGTTACCGTTACTGACAATAAAATGCGGCGTTACTATAATATTATTATAATTTTATTTTTCAATTCATCTGAATGGATGCGCAGTGTAGCTGTATTTGACGTACCGTAAACTCTAGTGTGAAGCGCGCAGCTCGCCTTAGCTTTGTCTCTCACACACACACACACACACACACACACACAGATACAGAGCGAGAGAGTCTTTCATAACATGCAGGGTTGACGCGCTACATGTAAACGATATTCTTTGTTGTGTTTTCGTGTCAAAATAACGGAGTTCTTTGGAATTCTTCAGCTTTTAAGAACTGCCGGGTTCTCTGTTAGTGGGCGGAGCTAATGCGCAAACGACAATCTCATTGGCCGGCGCTCACCTATTATCATCCCTGTTTTGATTTCAGCGAATCAATTCGAGCGAACGCATACAAGGTGATTAATATTCATGAACCCAGCAGCTCATTAATCCTAAGTGCGTTTTATATTGTTATTAGTGGTATAATTCGTAGTAGTTTTGTTATCTTATCAATTTTTCCCCCTTTTTTATAGAAACACTAAATGACAAACAATATCTTAAGCACCAGTCCTAAGTTCAGTCAACATGACAAATATGAATTCATACTTGGTTATTCTAATTACTAAAGTTATATCATCATATAATGCTAAATTATCATAATATCATATTATAATGCTTGACTAACTGATGCTAAGTGTCAGTAGATAAATAGTGTCGATTAATGTACAATGTTTTATAATAATAATTTATTCTATTTAGTGTCCATTTCATTCATTTAACATATTTAATATTGGGGCATCCAAGTTATTTGACATTTGAACATTTTTTTTAAAAAGTAACGCAATAGTTACTTTCCCTGGTGATTAGTTACTTTTATAATGATGTAACTCAGTTACTATTTGTGAGAAGTAACTAGTAACTATAACTAATTACTTTTTTAAAGTAACGTGCCAACACTGGTCGTTTCTGCGCCTACAGCTGTTTTTCATTGGTTCTCTCGTTCTTGTCGTCGCTCTAGAAAACACAGGTGCTGTTGAGACGAGATCTACTTTAACGGCCCGGTTTAATATTTCACATCACTTCATATTCAGAGTAACTGCCGCCTCGTTTCACCTGATGTAGGTCATTAGTTACACGCGTGTGTTTCGGTTTTAGGGTCACGGACGCTTGAATTATCACAGAATGTGTGTCGAGCTTCATTTACAGCTTTTATTTAATGACACAGTTATGAATATGATCTGCTACTTCACAAGATGTTTGAACAGTATATTGTACACTGTTTACTGTATATTGGTCCATTTCCAAGAGGAGAAAAACATCCAGAGATATTTACATTTTAAATATTTATTTGTTTTGTCACTTCTGATCAGTGTTATTTTGGTATCACTGAAATATTATTATAGTTTTTGTTAGTATTTTGAATTATTTTTATATTTTGTTTTCACTTTAAAGTTTAAGTATTTGTTGATTTAGTCATTTTTATGTTTTTGTTTTTAAAATGTCTTTATAGCTTTTATAAATTTGTATTCTATTTTCACTTTAAATTTAGTTTTATTAATTTTTTTTTTTTTTTTTTTTTTTTAAATATGTAATGTTTATTAATTTGTTTGTTTTATTATTAGCTATCTTACCACTTCAAATTCAATTAAACTTTTATTTTTTGTATTTCAAATTTTTAGTTTTAATTTTAATTTTAGTTAAAGTCTTAGTAATTCATTTTATGTTTTTGAAATTTTTTTTAGGGATTTATTTTTTTTGGGATTTATTGTATTAATTTTTTTATTTTAGTTTTAGTTATTTTAGTACATTGTCAAACTAAATGAGAAATGTTGCCTTGGCAACTAGTGGAAATAAGTTTAAGTTTATATTTTATATTAATTTTATTAATTATTTTTTTTATGTAATTACATTAAATTTTATTCAAAGCAATGACATTTTTTATGGTTTTTAGTTTCTTGACGCTTTATGGCCTGTGATGCATTCTGGGTAACGTAGTTCTTCTGCTTTCCTCAGTGTCGAATGCTGTGTAAGGACATCCCAGCTGAGACCATGTACGACGTGCTCCACGACATCGAGTATCGGCGAAAGTGGGACGCAAATGTCATCGAGACGTTCGACATCGGCAAACTGACGGTCAACGCAGATGTGGGCTATTACTCCTGTAAGTTCTACCACTGCAGAATTAGCCTTTAAATATCAAAATATACAATCTACTTTGTTAATGCTAAGCGTTCGTTCTTTTTAGGGAAGTGTCCTAAACCGCTGAAGAACCGTGATGTCATCACCCTGCGCTCCTGGCTGCCGATGGGCAACGATTACATCATCATGAACTACTCCATCAAACACGCTGTGAGTGATGTTGATATACTATTATAGTTTTTGTTAATAGTTTGAATTAGATTTAAATTTTATATTCCCTGTTATCTCTTTAATTTTAAAGTTTTAGTATTTTTGTTGTTTTTGTAATTTTATTGTTTTTGTTTTTTAAATATATCTTTGTAGTTTTTACTAGTTTAATAACAAATAATATTCATAGCTAATAAATGAAAAGCTAATAATTAAATAATTGTATTTAAAATAAATTAAGGCAAGGTGAATAAGGTAATATATATTAATCAATATCATCATATCATAGTTATTTATCATCACTTTCCCCATTTGACTGATCACAGTAAATTAAGACAAATATTTATGTTTTCTGAAATGTGCTAATATGCAAATTAAATATGCAATGAAAATTGGATAAATCTAGGTTCAAAATTCTTGTTTGATTTTAGAGTTGAATGTTTTTACTGTGAGGATTTTGGATTTCTCTTTTTATCACTCCATAAATCACAAAATACTGTCAATAGAAGATTTTTTTTTTTTTCGCTCGTATGAATCATATATAAACAAACCCTTCTATAAAAACCTTAAGAATAGACCCTTTTTCTGTTAGTAAACATTGTGATGTTTTTCTGTGGGCGGAGCTTAGCTGGAGGCAGAAAGAGTCACCTGACCGCTTCACTAACGCTAGCTATGAAGTGTGTTAGCTTGTTTCTTTAACAATAACTGGAGAAATTCAGATTTTAACTGCATATGTAAGATCACTCACTGTCCGGGACCGCGATTGTTATTTGAAAAGGTTAACTTTAACGGACGAAACCAGATTGGCCGACCCACACACACTTTACTCAAAGGATGGACGATCTGACAGAATTACCTCCGGTTGAGTCACATCTAACGTGTATAGTACAGACAAACTCACCGTGTCTATCTAGTCATGAAGATGTGTATATTTCAGTTTCAGCTGGCAACTATTTTTACAGCTACATTATTATTCCAGCCACAATTAATCACAACAATGTATATACAATAACAAATGATTAAGCATAAAAAATCGTCAGTTTGTTGTTTTACACACATGCACACAGACATTATTTCATACATGACATAGTGAGATGCATAAGAAATCTTTAGACGTACTCATAACAACAAAAGACAATACTTTATTGAACCTTTTCTGATAAGAAGTGTGCGCTGCAAACACGAGCATTTTTGACGATCGTTTCTGTCCAGTCCGCTCGTTTTATCTCGTTTAACCACAGCTGTCATCGGTTTATTGTCTGGCAGTGGCAGCAGGTATGTGTTATAATGTCAAATTGTAGCCTGTACTACATCGATTCTGGCTCCCAACATCACAACAAGATGATATTTTATTTTAAGCTCCTTATGTAGCTGAATCTGTGCTGGTTTGAATGGGCCGCCTCCAGTTTTAGCTTTGTTTTTCCTCCAGCTAGCGCTGTGATGTAACTGTGACGTCGGCCCTAAAAGGGTCTATATAGAGAGGACTAAAACTCTAAGTTTTGGTGTATGTAAGTGCTGCCGAAGCGGAGAAAAACTCATAAAAATAAAAACCTATAAAAATATGCATTTTCGCCATGTTTTTAGGAATAAACTGTTGTATAAATCAGTGTGAACGATATATGAACAAACCCTTCTATAAAAACCTTCAGAATATAGAGAGGAATAAAACTCTAAGTTTTGGTGTATGTAAGTGCTGCTGAAGTGGAGAAAAAACTCACAGCCTATAAAAAATATGCATTTTTGCCATGTTTTTAGGAATAAAATATTGTATAATCCTGGATGAATCATATATAAACAAACCCTTCTATAAAAACCTTAAGTATATAGAGAGGAATAAAACTCTAAGTTTTGGTGTATGTAAGTTCTGCTGAAGTGGAGAAAAAACTCACAGCCTTTTAAAAATATGCATTTTCGCCATATTTTTAGGAATAAACTGTTGTATAAATCAGTGTGAACGATATATGAACAAACCCTTCTATAAAAACCTTCAGAATATAGAGAGGAATAAAACTCTAAGTTTTGGTGAATGTAAGTGCTGCTGAAGTGGAGAAAAAACTCACAGCCTATAAAAAATATGCATTTTTGCCATGTTTTTAGGAATAAAATATTGTATAATCCTGGATGAATCATATATAAACAAACCCTTCTATAAAAACCTTAAGTATATAGAGAGGAATAAAACTCTAAGTTTTGGTGTATGTAAGTGCTGCTGAAGTGGAGAAAAAACTCACAGCCTTTTAAAAATATGCATTTTTGCCATGTTTTTAGGAATAAAATATTGTATAATCCTGGATGAATCATATATGAACAAACCCTTCTATAAAAACCTTCAGAATATAGAGAGGAATTAAACTCTAAGATTTGGTGAATGTAAGTGCTGCAGAAGTGGAGAAACAAACTCTTAAAGATATGTATTGTAATTAAAATCTAAAGACACAAATACATAGTTCAATAAAACAAACACTCAAGTGAGTTTTTTGGATGTTTTCTTTCATCTAGTCTGAAATAAGACATGTTATGGAAACAAAACTGACCAAAATCTCAAAATTGACCAGTGCATGCTGGTTTTGTCTGTAGGGTCTTGCCTTATATTGTATAGATGTAAAAGCAAAATAAATAAATAAAAAAGTGATTAAATTTTGTATTTGTTTACAATATTAGAAATATTTGTTTACAATGCTATATGAACATTAACCGACATCAGAGAACTGTGATCGTGCAAATATGTTATTATTGAAATTAATGTAAAATCATTTTTTACATAAAAAAAAATGTTTGCTGAAGGATTGGGAATCGCTGTGCTGTTCTGTGCAGCGCTGCATTGATTCTTCTGTACGGTCAGCGTGCAGCACTGATGTGTGTTTGTGTGACCGTCAGGACAGTAATGATTGTGCTGCTAACGATCTGCTGATCGTTACTAACGATGTGATGATGGTCTGTGTTCACTACAACAGCTGGAGCGTGTCACTGTGATGCTGTACAGATGTTTGTGTATGAAGTCACCATTATATATATACAGCGCTTTTTACAATGCAGATTGTGTCAAAGCAGCTTTACAGTATTAAACGGTAATAGTGTGTGGTTCTCCTCTGGCGAGACCAGCAGTTTGTTCCATGCTGCAGCAAAGTCAGATTGTGCAGAGGACTCATCTGGTTCCCGTGGTCTTGTCCTGATGGCCATCTAGGAGACAAGGTCTTCCAGATCAGATGGTCACTGAAGTCACCCGGATCCAGTCCGTATCCAGCCCAGATGGTGGATCAGGACCGAGAGATGACCTCTACAGCCCTGAATGTCAGCGGAGACCAGGACACCTAGATGAGCCCCAGAGACTGATCCCAAAGTGAAGACCTCGTCTCCTAGACAGCCATCAGGACAAGACCACTGGAACCAGATGAGTCCTCTGCTTAAACTGACTTTGCTGCAGCATGGAACAAACTGCTGGTTCGTCTGTGTGTTCGAGTGTGTGTGTGTGTTCGAGTGTGTGTGTGTGTGTGTGTGTGTGTGTGTGTGTGTGTGTGTGTTCGAGTGTGTGTGTGTGTGTGTGTGTTCGAGTGTGTGTGTGTGTGTGTTCGAGTGTGTGTGTGTGTGTGTTCGAGTGTGTGTGTGTGTTCGAGTGTGTGTGTGTGTGTGTTCGAGTGTGTGTGTGTGTTCGAGTGTGTGTGTGTGTTCGAGTGTGTGTGTGTTCGAGTGTGTGTGTGTTCGAGTGTGTGTGTGTGTGTTCGAGTGTGTGTGTGTGTGTTC
>CM041814.1:1911936-1919435 GCA_023376895.1 Aspiorhynchus laticeps
TCCACTGCACTAACACAGCTGTCTGCACTGATCACGCACACACCTGAAAACAATCTCACAATCACCATCACCCAATCACACACACACACACACACACACACACACACACACACTATATAAACTCTCGACTTCCTGCCACTCACTGCCGAGTATTGTTAGCCTTGCTACATACAAAGCGTTACCCGTATTCCTAGTGTGTTTCTGCCCGTGTTTCCTGTTTGCCTAGTTTAGATCTCCCGTGTTTGATTCTGCCCGTTTCTCTGGATATTCCCTCTGCTTTGCCTTTTGGACTCTTGTTACACCTCGTTTGGATTATTGCTCGTTACATTGGATTATCTCTCTGCCTAGCCCTCTGGATACTGTACGCTGATCGTCGACCCACGCTTGTTCAACGGACTGCTCTGTGTTTTGCCCCTGCCATACCTGTTTACCAGTTACTGACCCTGCTTTGTTATTGACCATGTTTCACAATAAAGCCTTGCAAATGGATCCGCATGTCTCGCGTCTCGTCAACCCCGTAACAGAATACTCGGCCAACAAAGGATCCAGCGGCTTTTCTAGTGGATATTGGCCAGGTATGGACATTGCAAGAATGTTGTTACACCTCAGGCAGGGCTTGCGACCACTTGAGGAGTATATACAAGAATACTTAGACCTCGCCCATTTTTCTGATCTGCCGGACTGTGTACTCATAGACTTCTTTTGTGAGGGCATTAATCAGCCGCTGAAATCACAGCTAACCCGTGAGGGTCCCCGTTCATCTCTCAGTCAGTTCCTGGACTATGCTTTGCTATGTGTTGGCTCTTCGTTTACTGTGGGGGTCGCGGAGGAACGAGACACCGCACCCAATTGTGTGATCACAGCTGCGCTAGAGCACGCTCACAAAATGGCGGCCACAACAACACCCCGTAGCGTCATTGCTGCCAGTCACAAGCCAAGTCAAGTCGCCGCTGATGTTAAAGAGCCAAGTCAAGTCGCCGCTGATGTTAAAAAGCCAAGTCAAGTCGCCGCTGATGTTAAAGAGTCAAGTCAAGTCGCCGCTGATGTTAAAGAGTCAAGTCAAGTCACCGCTGATGTTAAAGAGTCAAGTCAAGTCACCGCTGATGTTGAAAAACCAAGTCAAGTCACAGCCTATGTTAAAAGGTCAAGTCAAGCCACAGTTGATCGTCACAAGTCCAACCAAAGCACAGTTGATCGTCACAAGTCAAGCCAAGCCACCAGTGATCTCCGTGAGTCAAGCCAAGCCACAGTTGATCGTCACAAGTCCAACCAAAGCACAGTTGATCATCACAAGTCAAGCCAAGCCACCAGTGATCTCCGTGAGTCAAGCCAAGCCACAGTTGATCATCACGTGTCAAGCCAAGCCACCTGTGATCTCCGTGAGTCAAGCCAAGTCACAGCTGACCAGCCAGAGTCTCGCCACGTCACAGCTGACCGGCCAGAGTCTCGCCACGTCACAGCCGACCAGCCAGAGTCTCGCCACGTCACAGCCGACCAGCCAGAGTCTCGCCACGTCACAGCCGACCAGCCAGAGTCTCGCCACGTCACAGCCGACCAGCCAGAGTCTCGCCACGTCACAGCTGACCAGCCAGAGTCTCGCCACGTCACAACTCCTCAGCCAGAGCCTCTTCACGTCTCAGCTCCTCAGCCAGAGCCTCTTCACGTCTCAGCTCCTCAGTCAGAGCCTCTTCACGTCTCAGCTCCTCAGTCAGAGCCTCTTCACGTCTCAGCTCCTCAGTCAGAGCCTCTTCACGTCTCAGCTCCTCAGTCAGAGCCTCTTCACGTCTCAGCTCCTCAGCCAGAACCTCTTCACGTCTCAGCTCCTCAGCCAGCACCTATCCCACCCAGAGACTCAAGGTCAGTCCTTCAAGTTCTCCGGTTGATATCCAGCGTGAGGGATGCACAGCTGGTGTCTGTACGCACTGTTGGTATCCCCAAATCCACTCACTTCGGTCCTCCTGTTTCTGAACTGATTTCCCTGTCTGAGGCGCTTCCCATGATAGGGATCGCACTGTTGCATTTGGGCCACATACACCACCACTGTACTGCCCCAGGGGAAGGCATCTGCTGCAGAACCTCGCCAAGCGGTGGTGCGAGCCTCAGCCCCTGGCAAGGTGGTGGCGCCCAGCAATATACTCTCACCCGGTCAGGTTACCACCGTAGAACCTCCAGAGGTGGCGGCGTTAGCTGCAGAACCTCCAGAGGTGTCGGTGGTATCCTCCTGTGAACTCTCGCCCTGTCCTGTCACGGCTAAGAAGGCCGTCTGTGAGCTCTCATCCTGTCCTGTCACGGCTATGGAGGCCGTCTATGAACTCTCACCCTGTCCTGTCCCGGCCATGGAGGCCGTCTGTGAACTGCTCTCCCAGTGTTGTCTGTCTCTGTTCTCCCAGTGTTGTCTGTCTCTGCTCTCCCTGTGTTGTTTGTCCTTACTCTCCTCTGCTTCCAGGTCCTGTCAGGGTTACCTGCCCAGTCTGCTTCCCTGCGGGGAGCTCTGGTCCCGTCTGCTCCGCCCTGGGGGGCTCCAGTCCCGTCCGCTCTGGTGGGCTCCAGGTCCGTCCGCTCCGCCCTGGGGGGCTCCAGTCCTGCCTGCTCTGCCCTGGGGGGCTCCAGTCCCGTCCACTCTGCCCTGGTGGGCTCCAGGTCCGTCTGCTCCGCCCTGGGGAGCTCCAGTTCTGTCTGCTCCGACCTGGTGGGCTCTGGGTCCATCTGCTCCGCCCTGGTGGGCTCCAGATCTGCCTGCTCCACCCTGGTGGGTTCCAGTTCCATCCTCTCCGCCCTGGCTTCCACATGGACCTGGCCCTCCGTCCCTCCCCCTGTTCCGCCTCCGCTCCACCGCCCTCCTAGGACTGTTTAGGAGCATCTGGAAGCCGCTCCTTGGGGGGGGGCTATGTCACAAATCCAAACCATGAACTTCTCTTCATTCACCTCTAGAGGTCACTCACCCATCACACAGTCAGTCACAGATCACTCAAGGACTACATTTCCCATCATCCACTGCACTAACACAGCTGTCTGCACTGATCACGCACACACCTGAAAACAATCTCACAATCACCATCACCCAATCACACACACACACACACACACACACACACACACACTATATAAACTCTCGACTTCCTGCCACTCACTGCCGAGTATTGTTAGCCTTGCTACATACAAAGCGTTACCCGTATTCCTAGTGTGTTTCTGCCCGTGTTTCCTGTTTGCCTAGTTTAGATCTCCCGTGTTTGATTCTGCCCGTTTCTCTGGATATTCCCTCTGCTTTGCCTTTTGGACTCTTGTTACACCTCGTTTGGATTATTGCTCGTTACATTGGATTATCTCTCTGCCTAGCCCTCTGGATACTGTACGCTGATCGTCGACCCACGCTTGTTCAACGGACTGCTCTGTGTTTTGCCCCTGCCATACCTGTTTACCAGTTACTGACCCTGCTTTGTTATTGACCATGTTTCACAATAAAGCCTTGCAAATGGATCCGCATGTCTCGCGTCTCGTCAACCCCGTAACACTATCACACAAAACCATTGAGACCACAAAAACATACACTTACCTCGGCCTGAAAATCACCTCAACAGGTAACTTCACTTTGGCTGTGAAAGAACTCAAAGAGAAAGCTCAAAGGGCTTTCTATGCCATAAAAAGATCCATTAAAATTGACATTCCAATCCAAATCTGGCTCAAACTTTTCAAAGCAGTAATTGAACCAATTGCATTATATGGCAGTGAAGTGTGGGGTCCTTCTATAAAATTTGACTTCTTAAATTGGGAAAAACATCAAATTGAAACTCTACATCTAGATTTCTGTAAAAGAATACTCAAAGTCCAAAGAAAAACTCCAAACAACGGATGCAGGGCAGAATTAGGCCAATACCCTCTCCTTCTAAACATCCAAAAAAGAGCCATCAAATTCTGGAAACACCTAAAAACAAGCGACCCCAACACATACCATTACAAAGCCCTGAAACACCAAGAGCTGAGCGTAAGTAAGAGTCCCCTCCTTCAGCTGGTGCTGAGACTGACTGAGCTCACACACACCGAGATCAGCCAGCCTCAGGACACACACACACTCACACACATTCGGCCCACACAGATCATCAACACTGAGAAACACAAGTACATCACCCATTGGACAAACACCATCAAAAACCAGCACAAACTGGAATGTTATTCGGCACTAAATCGAGAGTACACCATGGCAAGCTACCTGAGCACCATGAGTGATGTGAGACTCAGGAAAACACTGACGATGTACAGACTCAGTGAACACAGTCTGACCGTAGAGACGGGCCGGCACACACACACACACACACACACACACACACACACACACTCAGTGAACACAGTCTGGCCGTAGAGACGGGCCGGCACACACACACACACACACACTCAGTGAACACAGTCTGGCCGTAGAGACGGGCCGGCACACACACACACACACACACACTCAGTGAACACAGTCTGGCCGTAGAGACGGGCCGGCGCACACACACACACACACACACACTCAGTGAATACAGTCTGGCCGTAGAGACGGGCCGGCACACACACACACACACACACACACTCAGTGAACACAGTCTGGCCGTAGAGACGGGCCGGCACACACACACACACACACACACTCAGTGAATACAGTCTGGCCGTAGAGACGGGCCGGCACACACACACACACACACACACTCAGTGAACACAGTCTGGCCGTAGAGACGGGCCGGCACACACACACACACACACACACTCAGTGAACACAGTCTGGCCGTAGAGACGGGCCGGCACACACACACACACACACACACTCAGTGAATACAGTCTGGCCGTAGAGACGGGCCGGCACAAACACACACACACACACTCAGTGAACACAGTCTGGCCGTAGAGACGGGCCGGCACACACACACACACACACACACTCAGTGAACACAGTCTGGCCGTAGAGACGGGCCGGCACACACACACACACACACACACTCAGTGAACACAGTCTGGCCGTAGAGACGGGCCGGCGCACACACACACACACTCAGTGAATACAGTCTGGCCGTAGAGACGGGCCGGCGCACACACACACACACTCAGTGAATACAGTCTGGCCGTAGAGACGGGCGGCGCAGACAGACCTGGCTCTCTCGTGAGGACAGACTCTGCTCCCAGTGCATGCTGGGAGAGATCGAGACAGAGCTGCACTTCCTCACAGAGTGCACTAAATACCTAAACACCAGAAACCACTACTATCCCAAAATAAACAAAATATTCCCCCAATTTAACAACTGCACCCCAACTGAAAAACTCACCTTCATTTTGGGGGAAAAACCTGAATGTGCAAATATAGCGGCAAGATTTATATCAGCCTGCCAACTCCTGAGAGACAGCCACAGCCAAGAAACCATATAACTCACACCAAACCAACCACACGACTGAACATAATGTTGATTTCTGTTATTCAGTTTATTAGTTAAATACATAAATAATCTTGTTACACAACCTGTACTATATCATATATGTATCCATATGTTTTAATGTCATTATTTTAATATTACTTGTTCAAATGTTATTTAAATTGCTATATTGTTCCAAATCACACTGTTGTATATGTTCTCTTCTACTATGTATGCTTTGGCAATGCAAAATGTGCTTTTGTCTGTTTACTATTGTCCTCTTTTTAAAGGTGCTCTACAGCAGAATTGAATTTTGTTTACATTATCGACACTATTTTCCTGTTTAACACTGTAAAGCTGCTTTGACACGATCTACAGAAGTGAAGGTGACTCGACTTTGTGTGTGTGTGTGTGTGAGTGTGTGTGTGTGTGTGTGTGTGTGTGTGAGTGTGTGTGTGTGTGTTTATCACTTCCTGTTATTTAGATGTCTGTTGTAAGGCCACGTGGACAGTACAGTGAAACCACAAGAAAGTGTGTGTCATGTGACCATATATGGTCATTCTCAGTACCATGTTAACATTTGTTTGTCCATAATCCATAAAAGAGCTTCTCCTGTTGCCTCTCACATCAAAATCCAGCCACATATTAGTTTAGAGCTGTTTTGTCTTGTAAATGCTGCTTGATCTGATGCAGATTTCTCTCCTGATTCAGACCAGAACACTTCTTCACTGGAGGAAGAGTTATTATGGACTCTTATTTTAGTCAAAAAATGACTAAATGGATGTGTTTCATCTTTTGTCTTCTCCAGATGTTAACTGATGGACTGGAGTGGTGTGGATTATTGTGATGTTTTTATCAGACTCTCATTCTGACGGCACCCATTCACTGCAGAGCATCCATTGCTGAGACACTGATGCAGAGACACATTTCTACAAACCTGATGAAGAAACAAACTCATCCTGATCTCAGATGACATTCTCATTGTTTGGCTGAACTATTGCTTTGATAATTATCTGGTGAGGACTCCAAGTGCACAAATCCTGATTCAAATCAACACGAATCACTAAATATTCAGTTATCTGGTGATTCGCCTCTAAAGGAAGCATTCAGTCACACACACACACACACACACACACACACAGACACACACACACACATACACACACACAGACACATACACACACACAGACACACACACACACAGACACACACACACACACACACACACACACACACACAGACACACACACACCACACAACACACACACACACACACACACACACACACACACACACACACACAACACACACACACAGACACAGACACAGACACAGACACACACACACACACACACACACACACACACACACACACAACACAGCACAGACACGACACAGACACGACACACACACACACACACACACACACACACACACAAACAGATGATGTGAGCTGTTAAAGCGCCCACACTAGGCATTCGAGCCGCTCGGCTGCTAGACTCTGACTCACTTTGTCCTACACTACAGTCTACTGATGATGATGATGATGATGAAAAACATACTTTATATCTGTTTATGAAACAAACAGCTGACGATTAACCATTTCAGTGCAGGCTCTGGACAGTCTCACATTATAAATGATGTCTACACTACTGAACATGTGCTGTTTTTGCAGTATATGATGCACAGTGTGCACACTATGAAGGGAACCCACTATAAAATGTACAGCATCCCATAATGCAATGCGGTTGGCTAGACAAGTTTGCAAAATGAACCAGGGATGACATCAACTGTGACTAATTATATGCACTTATGCATAAAAAATATCAAATGCAAAGTTTTCTTATTTCTGAGAATAGAACAGTCTGAAATAAACATGCATTGTAATGAGGAAAATAATGCAGCATTGTGCTGTTTGAAGTCATTGCATGCTGCATGCTAAACTCCAGCAGTAGGCAGTATATATACAGTACAGTGTGCAGAAAGCTGTTCCCACAACACAGGCTAACAGCGCCACCTATCGACCAACACGAGTACTGCTGCTGTTACAAACACATGAGAATACAGACTACAATGACCATCAATACAGAATATAATATAGAGAGTTGTCCTGTTCAGAAG
>CM041814.1:1919535-1932035 GCA_023376895.1 Aspiorhynchus laticeps
TTTTTTTTTTTTTTTTTTTTTTTTTTTTTTTTTTTGGCCTGTCAGTAGCACAGATAACACATGACAGTACATATGCATGCTATACTATCATCATTCACAGCCTTTTTTCTTTTCTTTTTTTTTTTTTTTTAATTAATTTTTTTTTTTTTTTTTTTTTTTTTTTTTTAATATTAATTAATTAATTTAATTTATATACCCTTTTACTTAACCACACTGTGACAGACAAGGCCAGGGGACATAGAAAACGAGAGAGAAAGAAGGAAAAAAAAAAAAAAAAATAAAATAATAAATATAAAAAGGTTGTGGGGAAAGTCAACAAAGGGGAAGAGAGAGAGAGAAAATAGGAGAATGGATGATAGAGAGAGAGAGAGAAAAAAAAAAAAAAAAAAAAAGACAATTGCTTCAATACCTGCTGACAAAAAGAGAAAACAACCGAAGACACAACATCAAAGAGACTGCAGCAACAACCAACATCTGTATAAATCACAATAAATTCTAAATGTTAAATGTTATTGAGCAGCACACATAACTAATATTACAAAATAAGTTTTGAAGCAACAGCAGATCAAGACAATGTGTGTCTGTGAGCACCTGTTTTTACACCAATGTGAATGCTTGAGTGTACACCTTGGTGTGTGAGCGCGCTTGTGTTCATAAGGTTCCTCCATGTAAATGTTTAATAGTGTGTGTGGGGAACAACAGCCCCATCCCGCAAGGCATGAAGCAGGCACGGAAAAGACCCGGCCCCAAACATCCGGAGGCCCCCCAGGGCACGGGACCCCCAGGAGAACCACCGCAGGGACAACCGCGGCCTCCACCCAAAGAAAGGGCAGAGGAGAGCCCGAAGGCGGGACCTCCGACAGCCACAGTGTAGGCGCCCCAGGGTGCCGTGGCGGCAAGCCCGCAGGCTCCACCGGCAGCCGACCACACCAGGGCGGGACGGGCCCTGGGCCCGGAGACCCAAGGCCCCCACCCCACAATCGGGGCCCAGCAAGGCCAGTAGGGCCAGACCCCGCCAATCGACCGCCGAGAGCGGGCCGGCGCTCGCCGAGCATCCTGCCCGGCGCGAGAAATCACCAACGCACCGCGGCATCCTCCACCGGCAGGGCATGGTGGGGTGGGGGTCGACTAAGATGATGAGTGAGGCGGAGTCTAAGGCCCGACCTGACACATAGACGTAGACGACAAGCACACATATACACAAGCATATGTTCCCACCCTCATGCACGCAAACGAATATTCACACCTTCGCCCACATGTAGACACACAAAATGGACAAGGTACCACACTCACACTCCCCATATGCACTCTATACTCCTAGGTCCAGGCACCACCACCCCAGAGGGGTAGCCAGCGCCGATCCCGGAGCTGAACCCCCTTCGCTCTGGCGTGGGGACAGGAAGACCACCCCGGTCCCTGCAGCAGCAGAGAAAATCAACAGCCCAGACCCCGACCGGGCGGCCAGCTCATCCTCACAGCCCCCGGCCCCAGACAGAGAACAGAGAACAGGGGTGTGAGAAAAAAAAAAAAAAAAAAAGACGACCCCATGCTTCACCCCACCCGCTCAAATGTAGTGTTGGTGTGTGTTGTTCTAAGGTGCTTTAAAACAGGGTGCTTTAAAACAGGGGAGGGGCACCCTCCACAAGCTTGTGTCAGCTCGTTCCCCTCCCTAGAGCCCTCAATGTCTATGTGCAACTTAAAATTGAGAAGTGGGCACTGGCACCAGAGGGAAGGCTGAATGAACAGACGCCTCCGGATGCCATTCAGTGTGCCCCCCCCAAGCCCTATATGTATGTGTCATGTGACAGTAAGTAATGAGAATGTCTAAGCTGTAATGTGTAATTGAGATGCAGGCGGCACGAGGAGACAGAGGAGTACCACCTCCCCCGCATCCCAGCGACTCACCCGCACCTCAAAACCCTACCTATGTGTTGGTGTGATGGAGCGGGAGAAGTGAAGCCTTAGGGATGGGGAGGAAAACATCAGAGGGGACAAAATACCCCCCCTCTGGAGCCAGCTCCCCGCTGACCCCCATAGGCACCCCCGTTACCCCAAATCTGCCCAGGGCGGGGGCCCAGGCCCATCCAGACCAGGGCCCATGGCAGCCCGGGGCGGCCCACCAGACCCCACAGCAGAGGAAAAACTACCCCACCCCATCATCCAGTCAGTTCCCAAACTACATAAGACAATAAGACACCCAGGTAAAGCCCGTATACCCCGCCTCTATTGGACCCCTCCCCCCCTGCGGAGGCACCGATGCATCGAAGACCCCCACACCAGAGCCGGGCCCAAGCGCATGCACCAACCCATACTCCCGGCGGCACACCAACCAGGACCCAAGCCCCCCAGGCCCAGCCGTAACCCCAAGCGGAGGCAGAGCGTCCCCAGATCCCCAAGCCCCCCCCCGGACCAACCCCGGAACAGTGCGGCCGCCAGGCTGGCAACCTACGTCCGCCGGCACAGGCATCCCCAGCAGCGCCGCATGCCGCCGCCAGAGAAACAGCATCCAAGAGTCACCAATACCCCATCCAGGCCAAGGCCGCAGCCCCAGCGCCGAACCCCCAAGAAACCCATCCCCAGGGAACCCCAGATGCCCCAGGCCCATATTGCCACCCCACACCAACAACAAAAACCACAGCCAGACAGAATCGGGACCCCCACCCACACTAGGTGATGGAGCTGATCAAAGGAGCCCAGAGAGATTGATCTAATGTGTCAGCAGAAGCTGTTTCAAGGCTAATATAATCCCACAAATAATCTCTATATTGGTTGATATTAAGATTATTTTTATTTTTCCAGTTCATGAGGACAGTCTTCTTAGCAATGCATAGGGCAGTGAAAGCCATGTGGATTGTGTTATCTTCTGTAGTGACACCATCTAGGTCGCCCAACAAGCAGACTAAAGGAGAGGCTGGAATAGAGCATTTAAGACACTTTGATAAATCTTCACAAATCCTGTACCAGTACCTCTGAACAGGTGGACAGAACCATAGAGCGTGGATGTAATTGTCAGGTGTATTGCTTTTACAGTGTGAGCAGTTGTTAGAAGCTGTAAAACCCATCCTGAACATCCGATGACCTGTGTAGTGCACTCTATGCAGAATTTTTGTATTGTATTAATTGTAATCCAGGATTTCTAATCAGTTCAAAGGTTTTTAAACATATCTGAGACCAGAAATTATGGTCCCAGCTTACTGATAGATCTGCTTCCCATTTTGCAATAGGAAGTGATACTGATTCATCTATATTGGAAAGTGCCCTGTATATTTTAGACATTAATTTGGGGGTTTTGAGATTAAGAAAATCTGCCACACTTGGTGGTATTTGTAAATTGATATGATTAGACTTAAATTTCCTTTTTACAATAGATTTAATTTGTTGATATTCTAAAAATCTGTTCTTATTAATCCCATATTGTTTAATTAATTTGTCAAAGGGAATAAAGTCTGTCCCTTCAAAATATATGTTCCAGGTATTTAATACCTTTACAACTCCAATCTGTGAAGTTTATCATATTGTTGTTTAGCAATATGTCAGGATTGTTCCAGATGGGGGTACGTTTGCATGGGATTAGTGAAGACTCCGTCATTTTTAGAAACTCCCACCATGCTGTCAGAGAAGAGCTGATACTGATGCTTTTAAAGCATACGTGTCGTTTACTGATCGAGCTAATGAATGGCAGATCCGAAATCTCTATATTATTGCATAATGCCTGTTCTACATCTAGCCAAGGCTCATCTAAGAGGGTGTGTTTTAACCACCCTGAAATGTGTTGAAGCCTATTGGCTAAGAAATAGTGGTAAAAGTTAGGTAGATCTAGTCCTCCTTTATTCTTGGTCTTTTGCAGCGTTTTTAAGCTAATACGCGGGGGTTTACCTTTCCAAAGGAATTTAGAGATGGAGGAGTCCAAAGATCTAAACCAGTCAGGTGGTGGTTTGCTTGGGATCATTGCAAATAAATAATTAATTCTTGGCAAAACCATCATTTTTATTGAGGCGACTCTTCCCATGAGTGATATGGGTAGAGACCTCCATCTGGTTAGATCATCTTCTACCTTCTTTAAAAGTGGGATGTGGTTTAATTTAATCAAATCTGCCAGTTTAGGAGAAACATTAATACCTAAATATTTAATATTTCCAGATTGCAGTGGAGTGGAAGAATTCTGGAAGGAGCAATTAATTGGAAGAACTGTTGATTTTAACCAGTTTATTGAATAATCTGAGACTCTTGAGAAAGAGTTTATTAATGTAATTACCTCAGAGAGAGTGGTTTGTGAATGTTGAAGAAAAAGTAACACATCATCTGCGTAAAGACTAATTTTATGTTCTACATTCTTGCATTTAATGCCTTTAATCACTGTTGCCTGTCTAATTGCTGCTGCTAGTGGTTCAATAAAAATTGCAAACAGTGAGGGGGAGAGGGGGCATCCCTGCCTGGTGCCCCTCTTAAGATAGAAGCTAGAGGACGTTTGGGCATTTGTCCTGACACATGCTGTTGGAGAGTTATATAATATTTTTAACCAGTTTATGAAAGAGTTTCCAAAACCAAATTTGTGTAAAGTTGCAAATAGAAAATTCCAGTTAACCCTATCAAAAGCTTTTTCTGCATCTAGAGACAATATTGTAATTTGAAGGTTTCTATTGCATGAATAGTCTATCAAGTTAAGTAACCTACGTGTATTTGTTGAGGAGTGCCTCCCTTTTATGAAACCAGTTTGGTCGTAATGAATTATGAGAGGGGTTATCTTCTCTATTCTTTTTGAGATAGCTTTGCAGATTATTTTAGTGTCCACATTAATAAGGGATATTGGACGATAGCTAGTAGGCAATACAGGGTCTTTGCCTGGTTTTAGTAAGAGACTAATGTTGGCAGAATTCATATTTGGTGGAAGTCTGCCATTTTCTTTGGTTTCCTGCAACATTCTGTAGAATGTTGGTGCCAGAATAGCCCAGAATTCTTTATAGAATTCTGCTGGAAAGCCATCTGGACCTGGAGCCTTTTTATTGGGCATACTGTTCAAAGCTTCCTGAAGTTCATCTGATGTCAGTGGAGAATCCAATGCCATCGCTTGATTGTCTGTTAATTTCGGAAGAGTTATATTGTCAAGAAATTGGTCTATTTCGTCTTTAGATGGGTTTATCTGTGGAGAATATAAAGATTCGTAAAAATCTCTGAAAGTGTTGTTTATTCTTTCAGGGTCATATACTGTATCCCCAGTTAAATCTTTAACAGCACATATCGTTGTTTTTTCTTTATTTATTTTTAACTGGTTCGCTAAGAATTGACCTGATTTGTTACCATATTCAAATTCTTGCCAGCGAAGTCTTTGTGCTAAGAATTTAGTTTTTTTATTAATAATTTCATTTAATTCTAGTTTTGCTTTACATATTTTTTTCAGCATTTCCTGTTCCTGGGAGGATACGTAGGATTCTTCTAAAGTTTTTATGGTTTCTTCTAATTCCTGAATACATTTATTTTCTCTTTTCTTTTTATGCGATGAGAATGAGATTATTCTACCTCTCATCACAGTAATGTAATAATGTAAATATTTCCAAAATACATACTGTATGCGTATGTATTTATTTATATATATATATATATTTATATATATATATATATATATATATATATATATATATATATGTATATGTATATGTATATGTATATGTATATATATATATATATGTATGCATGTATGATAAATATACACAAATATTATGCAAACAACTTTTATTTTGGATGTAATTAATCATGATTAATCGTTTGACAGCACTAGTTTTTATCAATGTTTTGAATTAGCTTCTATTTATATACTAAGTTTTTAGTAATTTTATGTGCTTTTGTCTTCTTTTTTTACTATAACTAGGTATAATTTATATTTATTTCAGTTTTAGTTTTCATTTAAATCCTTTTAGTGATTTTAGTGCTTCAGCTCAAGTTAAGCAAGTAACTTATACAAGTATTATAAATAAAAATGTAAAAACGTAAGTTTTTCATCCAATATTTATATTTTATTGTATTTCAGCTTTATTTCACACACATTAACAAAAATGTTTTAATAGATTAGTTTTAGTTAACGAGAATAACCCTGTTTGTAACCACTTTGAGGTTGTTCTGTATAAATCTTCACATCATTTTTAATATGATGATACTGTACTTTTCCTCTCCATCACTAGTGAGATTTGGAGGATGAAGACTTTAGTGTGTCGTTTCCAGTGATGGGAATAACGGCGTTATTGTTTTCAGTAACGAGTAATCAAACTAATTACTGTTTCCCCCATTACAACGCCGTTACCGTTACTGACAATAAAATGCGGCGTTACTATAATATTATTATAATTTTATTTTTCAATTCATCTGAATGGATGCGCAGTGTAGCTGTATTTGACGTACCGTAAACTCTAGTGTGAAGCGCGCAGCTCGCCTTAGCTTTGTCTCTCACACACACACACACACACACACACACACAGATACAGAGCGAGAGAGTCTTTCATAACATGCAGGGTTGACGCGCTACATGTAAACGATATTCTTTGTTGTGTTTTCGTGTCAAAATAACGGAGTTCTTTGGAATTCTTCAGCTTTTAAGAACTGCCGGGTTCTCTGTTAGTGGCGGAGCTAATGCGCAAACGACAATCTCATTGGCCGGCGCTCACCTATTATCATCCCTGTTTTGATTTCAGCGAATCAATTCGAGCGAACGCATACAAGGTGATTAATATTCATGAACCCAGCAGCTCATTAATCCTAAGTGCGTTTTATATTGTTATTAGTGGTATAATTCGTAGTAGTTTTGTTATCTTATCAATTTTTCCCCCTTTTTTATAGAAACACTAAATGACAAACAATATCTTAAGCACCAGTCCTAAGTTCAGTCAACATGACAAATATGAATTCATACTTGGTTATTCTAATTACTAAAGTTATATCATCATATAATGCTAAATTATCATAATATCATATTATAATGCTTGACTAACTGATGCTAAGTGTCAGTAGATAAATAGTGTCGATTAATGTACAATGTTTTATAATAATAATTTATTCTATTTAGTGTCCATTTCATTCATTTAACATATTTAATATTGGGGCATCCAAGTTATTTGACATTTGAACATTTTTTTTTAAAAAGTAACGCAATAGTTACTTTCCCTGGTGATTAGTTACTTTTATAATGATCTAACTCAGTTACTATTTGTGAGAAGTAACTAGTAACTATAACTAATTAGTTTTTTAAAGTAACATGCCAACACTGGCCGTTTCTGCGCCTACAGCTGTTTTTCATTGGTTCTCTCGTTCTTGTCGTCGCTCTAGAAAACACAGGTGCTGTTGAGACGAGATCTACTTTAACGGCCCGGTTTAATATTTCACATCACTTCATATTCAGAGTAACTGCCGCCTCGTTTCACCCGATGTAGGTCATTAGTTACACGCGTGTGTTTCGGTTTTAGGGTCACGGACGCTTGAATTATCACAGAATGTGTGTCGAGCTTCATTTACAGCTTTTATTTAATGACACAGTTATGAATATGATCTGCTACTTCACAAGATGTTTGAACAGTATATTGTACACTGTTTACTGTATATTGGTCCATTTCCAAGAGGAGAAAAACATCCAGAGATATTTACATTTTAAATATTTATTTGTTTTGTCACTTCTGATCAGTGTTATTTTGGTATCACTGAAATATTATTATAGTTTTTGTTAGTATTTTGAATTATTTTTATATTTTGTTTTCACTTTAAAGTTTAAGTATTTGTTGATTTAGTCATTTTTATGTTTTTGTTTTTAAAATGTCTTTATAGCTTTTATAAATTTGTATTCTATTTTCACTTTAAATTTAGTTTTATTAATTTTTTTTTTTTTTTTTTTTTTTAAATATGTAATGTTTATTAATTTGTTTGTTTTATTATTAGCTATCTTACCACTTCAAATTCAATTAAACTTTTATTTTTTGTATTTCAAATTTTTAGTTTTAATTTTAATTTTAGTTAAAGTCTTAGTAATTCATTTTATGTTTTTGAAATTTTTTTTAGGGATTTATTTTTTTTGGGATTTATTGTATTAATTTTTTTATTTTAGTTTTAGTTATTTTAGTACATTGTCAAACTAAATGAGAAATGTTGCCTTGGCAACTAGTGGAAATAAGTTTAAGTTTATATTTTATATTAATTTTATTAATTATTTTTTTTATGTAATTACATTAAATTTTATTCAAAGCAATGACATTTTTTATGGTTTTTAGTTTCTTGACGCTTTATGGCCTGTGATGCATTCTGGGTAACGTAGTTCTTCTGCTTTCCTCAGTGTCGAATGCTGTGTAAGGACATCCCAGCTGAGACCATGTACGACGTGCTCCACGACATCGAGTATCGGCGAAAGTGGGACGCAAATGTCATCGAGACGTTCGACATCGGCAAACTGACGGTCAACGCAGATGTGGGCTATTACTCCTGTAAGTTCTACCACTGCAGAATTAGCCTTTAAATATCAAAATATACAATCTACTTTGTTAATGCTAAGCGTTCGTTCTTTTTAGGGAAGTGTCCTAAACCGCTGAAGAACCGTGATGTCATCACCCTGCGCTCCTGGCTGCCGATGGGCAACGATTACATCATCATGAACTACTCCATCAAACACGCTGTGAGTGATGTTGATATACTATTATAGTTTTTGTTAATAGTTTGAATTAGATTTAAATTTTATATTCCCTGTTATCTCTTTAATTTTAAAGTTTTAGTATTTTTGTTGTTTTTGTAATTTTATTGTTTTTGTTTTTTAAATATATCTTTGTAGTTTTTACTAGTTTAATAACAAATAATATTCATAGCTAATAAATGAAAAGCTAATAATTAAATAATTGTATTTAAAATAAATTAAGGCAAGGTGAATAAGGTAATATATATTAATCAATATCATCATATCATAGTTATTTATCATCACTTTCCCCATTTGACTGATCACAGTAAATTAAGACAAATGTTTATGTTTTCTGAAATGTGCTAATATGCAAATTAAATATGCAATGAAAATTGGATAAATCTAGGTTCAAAATTCTTGTTTGATTTTAGAGTTGAATGTTTTTACTGTGAGGATTTTGGATTTCTCTTTTTATCACTCCATAAATCACAAAATACTGTCAATAGAAGAATTTTTTTTTTCGCTCATATGAATCATATATAAACAAACCCTTCTATAAAAACCTTAAGAATAGATCCTTTTTCTGTTAGTAAACATTGTGATGTTTTTCTGTGGGCGGAGCTTAGCTGGAGGCAGAAAGAGTCACCTGACTGCTTCACTAACGCTAGCTATGAAGTGTGTTAGCTTGTTTCTTTAACAATAACTGGAGAAATTCAGATTTTAACTGCATATGTAAGATCACTCACTGTCCGGGACCGCGATTGTTATTTGAAAAGGTTAACTTTAACGGACGAAACCAGATTGGCCGACCCACACACACTTTACTCAAAGGATGGACGATCTGACAGAATTACCTCCGGTTGAGTCACATCTAACGTGTATAGTACAGACAAACTCACCGTGTCTATCTAGTCATGAAGATGTGTATATTTCAGTTTCAGCTGGCAACTATTTTTACAGCTACATTATTATTCCAGCCACAATTAATCACAACAATGTATATACAATAACAAATGATTAAGCATAAAAAATCGTCAGTTTGTTGTTTTACACACATGCACACAGACATTATTTCATACATGACATAGTGAGATGCATAAGAAATCTTTAGACGTACTCATAACAACAAAAGACAATACTTTATTGAACCTTTTCTGATAAGAAGTGTGCGCTGCAAACACGAGCATTTTTGACGATCGTTTCTGTCCAGTCCGCTCGTTTTATCTCGTTTAACCACAGCTGTCATCGGTTTATTGTCTGGCAGTGGCAGCAGGTATGTGTTATAATGTCAAATTGTAGCCTGTACTACATCGATTCTGGCTCCCAACATCACAACAAGATGATATTTTATTTTAAGCTCCTTATGTAGCTGAATCTGTGCTGGTTTGAATGGGCCGCCTCCAGTTTTAGCTTTGTTTTTCCTCCAGCTAGCGCTGTGATGTAACTGTGACGTCGGCCCTAAAAGGGTCTATATAGAGAGGACTAAAACTCTAAGTTTTGGTGTATGTAAGTGCTGCCGAAGCGGAGAAAAACTCATAAAAATAAAAACCTATAAAAATATGCATTTTCGCCATGTTTTTAGGAATAAACTGTTGTATAAATCAGTGTGAACGATATATGAACAAACCCTTCTATAAAAACCTTCAGAATATAGAGAGGAATAAAACTCTAAGTTTTGGTGTATGTAAGTGCTGCTGAAGTGGAGAAAAAACTCACAGCCTATAAAAAATATGCATTTTTGCCATGTTTTTAGGAATAAAATATTGTATAATCCTGGATGAATCATATATAAACAAACCCTTCTATAAAAACCTTAAGTATATAGAGAGGAATAAAACTCTAAGTTTTGGTGTATGTAAGTTCTGCTGAAGTGGAGAAAAAACTCACAGCCTTTTAAAAATATGCATTTTCGCCATATTTTTAGGAATAAACTGTTGTATAAATCAGTGTGAACGATATATGAACAAACCCTTCTATAAAAACCTTCAGAATATAGAGAGGAATAAAACTCTAAGTTTTGGTGAATGTAAGTGCTGCTGAAGTGGAGAAAAAACTCACAGCCTATAAAAAATATGCATTTTTGCCATGTTTTTAGGAATAAAATATTGTATAATCCTGGATGAATCATATATAAACAAACCCTTCTATAAAAACCTTAAGTATATAGAGAGGAATAAAACTCTAAGTTTTGGTGTATGTAAGTGCTGCTGAAGTGGAGAAAAAACTCACAGCCTTTTAAAAATATGCATTTTTGCCATGTTTTTAGGAATAAAATATTGTATAATCCTGGATGAATCATATATGAACAAACCCTTCTATAAAAACCTTCAGAATATAGAGAGGAATTAAACTCTAAGATTTGGTGAATGTAAGTGCTGCAGAAGTGGAGAAACAAACTCTTAAAGATATGTATTGTAATTAAAATCTAAAGACACAAATACATAGTTCAATAAAACAAACACTCAAGTGAGTTTTTTGGATGTTTTCTTTCATCTAGTCTGAAATAAGACATGTTATGGAAACAAAACTGACCAAAATCTCAAAATTGACCAGTGCATGCTGGTTTTGTCTGTAGGGTCTTGCCTTATATTGTATAGATGTAAAAGCAAAATAAATAAATAAAAAAGTGATTAAATTTTGTATTTGTTTACAATATTAGAAATATTTGTTTACAATGCTATATGAACATTAACCGACATCAGAGAACTGTGATCGTGCAAATATGTTATTATTGAAATTAATGTAAAATCATTTTTTACATAAAAAAAAATGTTTGCTGAAGGATTGGGAATCGCTGTGCTGTTCTGTGCAGCGCTGCATTGATTCTTCTGTACGGTCAGCGTGCAGCACTGATGTGTGTTTGTGTGACCGTCAGGACAGTAATGATTGTGCTGCTAACGATCTGCTGATCGTTACTAACGATGTGATGATGGTCTGTGTTCACTACAACAGCTGGAGCGTGTCACTGTGATGCTGTACAGATGTTTGTGTATGAAGTCACCATTATATATATACAGCGCTTTTTACAATGCAGATTGTGTCAAAGCAGCTTTACAGTATTAAACGGTAATAGTGTGTGGTTCTCCTCTGGCGAGACCAGCAGTTTGTTCCATGCTGCAGCAAAGTCAGATTGTGCAGAGGACTCATCTGGTTCCCGTGGTCTTGTCCTGATGGCCATCTAGGAGACAAGGTCTTCCAGATCAGATGGTCACTGAAGTCACCCGGATCCAGTCCGTATCCAGCCCAGATGGTGGATCAGGACCGAGAGATGACCTCTACAGCCCTGAATGTCAGCGGAGACCAGGACACCTAGATGAGCCCCAGAGACTGATCCCAAAGTGAAGACCTCGTCTCCTAGACAGCCATCAGGACAAGACCACTGGAACCAGATGAGTCCTCTGCTTAAACTGACTTTGCTGCAGCATGGAACAAACTGCTGGTTCGTCTGTGTGTTCGAGTGTGTGTGTGTGTTCGAGTGTGTGTGTGTGTGTGTGTGTGTGTGTGTGTGTGTGTGTGTGTGTGTGTGTGTTGGAGTGTGTGTGTGTTCGAGTGTGTGTGTGTGTGTGTGTGTGTGTGTGTGTGTGTTCGTGTGTGTGTGTGTGTTCGAGTGTGTGTGTGTGTGTGTGTTCGAGTGTGTGTGTGTGTTCGAGTGTGTGTGTGTGTTCGAGTGTGTGTGTGTTCGAGTGTGTGTGTGTTCGAGTGTGTGTGTGTGTGTTCGAGTGTGTGTGTGTGTGTTCGAGTGTGTGTGTGTGTGTGTTCGAGTGTGTGTGTGTGTGTGTGTTCGAGTGTGTGTGTGTGTGTTCGAGTGTGTGTGTGTTCGAGTGTGTGTGTTCGAGTGTGTGTGTGTGTGCGCGTGTGT
>CM041814.1:1942035-1944535 GCA_023376895.1 Aspiorhynchus laticeps
CGGTTAAAATTGGAAACCAAAGAACCGAATTCTTCCCCCAGGGGCGTGGAGTGAGACAGGGATGCAGTTTAAGCCCCACCCTCTTCAACATTTACATCAACCAATTGGCCAACATATTAGACCACGCTCCCATTCAAGCTCTCACTCTACACGACACAGAGATAAAGTGTCTTCTCTACGCAGATGACCTGGTCCTCCTGTCGCCCACTGAAGAGGGGCTTCAGGACAGCCTGAATCTGCTGGAGGATTACTGTCAGACCTGGGCCCTGACGGTCAACCTCCAAAAAACTAGAGTAATGATGTTCCAGAAACGCTCCAGATCTCAGGGACCAACACACACATTCACACTATCACACAGAACCATTGAGACCACAAAAACATACACTTACCTCGGCCTGAAAATCACCTCAACAGGTAACTTCACTTTGGCTGTGAAAGAGCTCAAAGAGAAAGCTCAAAGGGCTTTCTATGCCATAAAAAGATCCATTAAAATTGACATCCCAATCCAAATCTGGCTCAAACTTTTCAAAGCAGTAATTGAACCAATTGCATTATATGGCAGTGAAGTGTGGGGTCCTTCTATAAAATTTGACTTCTTAAATTGGGAAAAACATCAAATTGAAACTCTACATCTAGATTTCTGTAAAAGAATACTCAAAGTCCAAAGAAAAACTCCAAACAACGGATGCAGGGCAGAATTAGGCCAATACCCTCTCCTTCTAAACATCCAAAAAAGAGCCATCAAATTCTGGAAACACCTAAAAACAAGCGACCCCAACACATACCATTACAAAGCCCTGAAACACCAAGAGCTGAGCGTAAGTAAGAGTCCCCTCCTTCAGCTGGTGCTGAGACTGACTGAGCTCACACACACCGAGATCAGCCAGCCTCAGGACACACACACACTCACACACATTCGGCCCACACAGATCATCAACACAGAGAAACACAAGTACATCACCCATTGGACAAACACCATCAAAAACCAACACAAATTAGAATGTTATTCGGCACTAAATCGAGAGTACAGCATGGCAAGCTACCTGAGCACCGTGAGTGATGTGAGACTCAGGAAAACACTGACGATGTACAGACTCAGTGAACACAGTCTGGCCGTAGAGACGGGCCGGCACACACACACACACACACACACACTCAGTGAACACAGTCTGGCTGTAGAGACGGGCCGGCACACACACACACACACACACTCAGTGAACACAGTCTGGCCGTAGAGACGGGCCGGCGCAGACAGACCTGGCTCTCTCGTGAGGACAGAATCTGCTCCCAGTGCATGCTGGGAGAGATCGAGACAGAGCTGCACTTCCTCACAGAGTGCACTAAATACCTAAACACCAGAAACCACTACTATCCCAAAATAAACAAAATATTCCCCCAATTTAACAACTGCACCCCAACTGAAAAACTCACCTTCATTCTGGGGGAAAAACCTGAATGTGCAAATATAGCGGCAAGATTTATATCAGCCTGCCAACTCCTGAGAGACAGCCACAGCCAAGAAACCATATAACTCACACCAAACCAGCCACATGACTGAACATAATGTTGATTTCTGTTATTCAGTTTATTAGTTAAATACATAAATAATCTTGTTACACAACCTGTACTATATCATATATGTATCCATATGTTTTAATGTCATTATTTTAATATTACTTGTTCAAATGTTATTTAAGTTGCTATATTGTTCCAAATCACACTGTTGTATATGTTCTCTTCTACTATGTATGCTTTGGCAATGCAAAATGTGCTTTTGTCTGTTTACTATTGTCCTCTTTTTAAAGGTGCTCTACAGCAGAATTGAATTTTGTTTACATTATCGACACTATTTTCCTGTTTAACACTGTAAAGCTGCTTTGACACGATCTACAGAAGTGAAGGTGACTCGACTTTGTGTGTGTGTGTGTGTGAGTGTGTGTGTGTGTGTGTGTGTGTGTGTGTGAGTGTGTGTGTGTGTGTGTGTGTTTATCACTTCCTGTTATTTAGATGTCTGTTGTAAGGCCACGTGGACAGTACAGTGAAACCACAAGAAAGTGTGTGTCATGTGACCATATATGGTCATTCTCAGTACCATGTTAACATTTGTTTGTCCATAATCCATAAAAGAGCTTCTCCTGTTGTCTCTCACATCAAAATCCAGCCTCATATTTGTTTAGAGCTGTTTTGGCTTGTAAACGCTGCTTGATCTGATGCAGATTTCTCTCCTGATTCAGACCAGAACACTTTGTCACTGGAGGAAGAGTTATTATGGACTCTTATTTTAGTCAAAAAATGACTAAATGGATGTGTTTCATCTTTTGTCTTCTCCAGATGTTAACTGATGGACTGGAGTGGTGTGGATTATTGTGATGTTTTTATCAGACTCTCATTCTGACGGCACCCATTCACTGCAGAGCATCCATTGCTGAGACACTGATGCAGAGACACATTTCTACAAACCTGATGAAGAAACAAACTCATCCTGATCTCAGATGACATT
>CM041814.1:1949535-1974535 GCA_023376895.1 Aspiorhynchus laticeps
TTCCAGAGCACAGGTTTAACTTTACCTGTAGATGTTGAAGGGGACTGACATTGCTTCTTTGGCTGTGGCATCTCACTCTCCCTCAAAGACTTGCTGCCAACTGAAGATTCCTCTGAAGGACAGAAAATAAGAGACTTTAAATGTATACCATAACCAAAAGTAAGCAATTAGAAATAGAAATGAAATACAGGTTGTACTAGGTAAGACAAGGCCAGTCTATTCGCACTACATATTTATATAAACTGGCAATTCAAAAGTCATATGACTTTGAGCACATTACATTAACTCATTTGATGGACACTTATCCAAGTGACTTACATTTGAGAAACACACAAGCATCAGTTAAGTAGGAGACCTGGGAGTAACAAATACTAATCTATTCGAGGACAGAGTGCAAGAAGATATGTAAAGAAGTGCACCTTTGTGAGTTAGGCATGTTAGGGTGTTACAGGTGTTAGGAGAGGATGTAATCTCAGAAGAGAGGAGCCTTCAGGAGATTCTTGAAAGTAGACAGGGATGCCCCTGTTATGGTCTCAGTTGGTAGCTTGAACTGTTTAATTAAGTTATGCATAGGATTACACATAGATGCAACGCACATACATTGAATCGCTCACCAACCAAGAAGTGTGCAGGTGTTAGTGGTTGTGGCTCGTCAAGCTCATTGTGGACAAAGGTAAGGGGTCTAGAATTCAGTGTGGCCTCTACTTCTGTGAGGAGCGTAGACATTTCTTCAAAGTGATGCTCTTCCTAGCACCTTCCTCAGGCTCGTATTCACAGACCTTACAAGCTTCTCCCAAAATCCACCTGACCAGGCAGCTTGCTCCACAATGAAACGCCAGGTGATGCCCTTTCCTAAGAAGTATTCCAGAAGTTGTAGATTTTTGATGGCTTGCCACAGCTCGCTAAGGTCTTGATTTGCTCTTTTAAAGGTTCTGGCATTGTCTGAATAAATGACTTTGCACGGTCATCTTCTGGAAATGAATCGCTTCAATGCGAACCAGAAACTTTCAGTTGACGGACTTGAAACCAGCTTCAAGTGCATTGCTCTAGTGATTGCATGTGAACAGAGCAGCATAAGCCTTGCATAGCACACGATCATTCTTCACATACAGTGGACCTGCAAAGTCTACAGTTACTTCAAATGGAGCTCTCTGTTAAGCGATCTCATGGTAACGGAGCAGTGTCCTTCTGTGCGGGCTTTGCCTTGAATTTTTGGACACAGAACATTTGAACAATACTCTTCACAGTTTTTCTGCCTCGCAAAATCCAGCGCCTACTTCTATTTTGTACTAGCGTGTCTCTTGGACCAGAATGCATAAATTCATGGTTGTGCTCTTTTGAATTGCTCTATGGTTGAGCAATTCATCTTCGTCAAGGAAAGGTTTTAGGTCTCTGATTTTTTTTTAATCTGAGTTCAGGGTCTTCCCAGCTTTCAGCAAATTGATCTCATGGCTAAAGCAGCTATCTTGAGTCACATTTGTCCAGTACTTCTCAGCCTCAAACGTTTCATCAGCAGTCAACTCCCCTCGTCTCTTGGAGCTTGAACTTGTGTTCTGAACAAACTGTTTGATCCAAGCAGTGACAATACGGTCTTCAGTTTGCTGTACTTCATTAAAATCAAGCAAAGGTTCTGTTCCCTTTTAGTCACTGCTGCTACTGAGTTGCACAGTGATCGGATGACCTTGTTTTTGCTCATTAGTGACATCTTCATTGCTTTGCTCTTCACTGCTCCCTTCCAACAGAATCGGTGCAGTTAGAAATGAAGGTCCCCTTCACCACAGTTCACTTTCCTTCAGTTTAGCTGCAGTCTGACCTCTGGCGGGGAGGTCAGCTGGATTGGCCTTGCCTTTACAGTGAGACCACATTACAGGGTTTGTTCAAGACTGGATTTCAGATACTCTGTTTGACAAACTGTTTCCATTTATGAGCTGGACTGCAAATCCACTGCAGCACGATCACTGAATCTGCCCACACTTGAACTTTATGGAGCTCCATATTCAGAGGCTTCAACAGTCTGGTTCCTAGTCTTGCTCCAATCACTGCTCCCATCAGCTCAACACGAGGCAGTCATATCTTCTTCAGCGGGGCTATGTGGATGACTATGTGGTGAATCTGTGGAAGTTCTGAACACCATCCTTGCCATTATTGTGCAAGATCTGTGGGCAGCTCCTCATCCCAAACAAGGCCTCGTATCCACATCTCTTGGAAAAGGCATTTCACTCGCACCGTGAATGGAGTAAGAAAGCCTATTCGGTTGAATATGCGAGCAGAGAGCTTTAGAACACTTCCCTTGGTGTTCTTTCTTTTAGCTACAGCATCCAGCAATGCAGTCAGATCAAAGATAAAATCATCTGTTTTAGTTCTCCATACAAAGCCCAGTACCTTCAGCACAGATCCATGCGTTTCAGTCTTCTCTGCGAGTTCACTCACTGTTGTCTTCCATTTCTCCTTCAATGCAGCACAGTTGGTTGTCCACTTGCAAAGGTCGATGCCAGCTGCAGACAATCTCATTTGCAGTAGCAGTTATGGAGAAAGCATTTGTAACATCACTTGCACTTGATATGAAGTCATCAAAGTGATTATTTTATTATCTTTCCTACCCCAGGAAGTTGGGCTTCATATCCCTTCAGATGCTTTTTGAGGAAAACATTAAAGGATTTTTTTTTTTCCATATAGTGGACTTCACTGGGGTTCAATGGGTTGAAGGTCCAAATTGCAGTTTCAATGCAGCTTCAAAGGGCTCTACACAATCCCAGCCGAGGAATAAGGGTCTTATCTAATGAAACGATCAGTCATTTAAAAATAAATAAATAAACAAACCGTTTAACCACAAATGCTTGTTTTGCACGGAGTTCGACGCTTTGTGTCGAAGAACCTCATTCTTCAACATGTGCATGAGAAAATGGGGCATAGTGTCTCTTCGTCGACACTACTGGATTCATGATAACTCCGCTTCTAGGAACATAATGAAAGAATGTGTGATGTCAAAACGGACAAAAGCCAGGTAAACAAAAAATGTCAGATCTACCTACTGAGAGAGTTTCTATGGACCATCGTCCACTTACGTACGCTGGTATGGATTATTGCGGCCCAATTGAGACCAAGTGAGGAAGGAGCACTGTTAAAAGATATGGTGTTATATTTACATGTTTGACAGCAGTTCACATTGAAATGGCCCATACTCTCGATAGACTCCTGTATCAATGCGATCAGAAAATTCTTATGTCGACAAGAGCAAGTGAAGGAAATTCGCTCAGATAATGGCACCGGTTTTGTCAGTGCAAGTAGTGAATTGAAAAAGGCTTTGAAAGCGTTAAATCAAAGTAAGACTCAAAATTACCGAATCAAAAATGGCATTAAATGGGCATTCAACCCGCCTCATGGTGCCTATCGTGGTGGTGTTTGGGAGCGCTTAGTCCAGCAAATTAAGAAAGTTCTTTACTCTGCAGAGAAACAGCAGATGCTGGACGAAGCTTTGCATACAGTTTTATGCAAAATAGAAAATACTGAATGACCGTCCGATCACTCCATCTTCAGATGATCTAGAAGACCTCAAAGCGCTGACACCCAATCACATCTTACAGCTCATAGCAAAACCAGTTTTACCATCTGGTCTGTTTAAGAAAGAAGACTTGTATATTCGAACACGCTGGAGACAAGTTCAATACTTAGCTGACTTGTTTTGGAAAATATGGGTGAAACTTTAATGCAACAATGCCAGAAGTGGAATAAACCACGCCAAAACATCAGCATCGGAGATCTTGTGCTTGTGGTTTTAAAGCGGCACCTACCTTCTTGGCCCCTGGGATGCATTACAGAAATGTTGGCTGATTCTAGAGGATTTGTTCGTCGTGTGCGAATGAAGACTCAAACAAGTGAACTAGAAAGACCTATCAATAAGCCATGTCTGTTAATGGAAGCAGTATGTTGAACTTTAGAGTCAAATATTTTTTTAAACTTTTGACTCTACATTTACACGGACTCATAATACTGATAAACCTACCTACACACCAAACACTTGGATTTTTGTTTGTTGGCATTATGAACTTGATTTAGAAATGAAAACTTTTGCTTTTAAAATCAACTAAATTTTGAAATGAAGACTGTTTAGAGTGGAGGGCATGCAAAATAGGCTAATCGCTATTACCTGAATTCACGGCCTACTAAGAAAGGCCGACACAAGGGCATTGCCGTAGTCAAGCCAAGAGATAACCATGGGCTGTACTAATGGCTGTGGCCTGAGTTGGGTGGCATATTGACGTGGTCAGTCAGTCATGACACCCAGGTTTCTCGCAACTGATTTGGATTCAGGTCGTCATTCTGTGAGAGGAATTCAGAGACATTTTTGAAAACCACTCTTTTGAAATCCTCCGATAATGGGAGACGGGAATAGTGAAACCAGAAAATATTAAATCAACTTCAGCAGGACTGAGGGAAGGTTTTTTGAGCAGGGGAGTTACCAAAGCCTGTTTGAATGCGGTAGGAAATGTTCCAGAAGCCATTGAAACATTAAATCACGTGTGATTGCTGATACAATGGTAAAAGGTATGGCTTAGGTGAGGGTTAGTAAGAATGGGGTTCAGCGGACATGCAGTAGGATGGCCACAAGTCAGTGAGTGAATGATGGAAGTGATGCACAGTTGATGGGGAAGACAGGTAGTAGCTCAGAGAACTGGTTATTAATGGCTGCCACTTTTTTCAGTCAAGAAAGAAGCAAATAAATCAACAGAGGTTAGTGGCTTTGGTACATCTTTGTAGAAAGCCATTTTTTCAGCACTAATGCTGGATGAGAAGGAAGATAGGAATGAAGGGTAACCCTTGAGATTTCTGACATTTTCTCTCAGCAGCTCTGAGATCAGTATGCAGCTTTCAGATAGTATCAGTCATCCACGGGTGAGGCCGGTTTGAGTAAGCAGGTTTGGTGGATAGAGGACACAGCCTGTCCAGACATGAGCTTAGTGTAGAGCAGAGAGACTCTGTGGCATCACTGACCTTTAGTGAGGAAAATGTGTCAAGAGGTAGAGCAGAGGCGACCAGTGAAAAGTGGGTGGGAGACAGGTTGCAGTAGAAATAAACCAGTAGTGGTGGAACAGAGGACTGTTCCAGGAGGCACACAGTGAACTGAATGAAACGGTGTTCAGAGGCGTGACCATTAGGCATTTTGTGGCACAGCTTGGATGAGAATGAGATCAAGTTCCTTACCTGCTTTGTGAGTCAGACGGCTGCAAACCTGTTTTAGGTCAAATGAGCGTATCAGGGACAGCCACAGAGATTTTTATAATACAAATAGCAAAATCTAAATCTTTTTTATTAAACCCAACCAAAACACACACATAGATTACTTGCAAATGCAGGAATTCACATCAAATCACAGATGACCATACCTATAGATGTTGAAGAGGACTGACGTCGCTTTTTTGGCTGTGGCATCTCACTCTCACTTTCTTCATCCTCACTTTCAGAAACTGTCTCTACATTCAGTTTCTCTGCAGAAATGTGTAGAAAAGCATTTGTTTCCACGCACCATATTAAGATGCACAAAAAAGTTCCTTGTAACTGAACTAAACAGTGGCAATATATAATATGTATAAGAGCAAAAATTATGGCATGTGTTCCTACCGTTAGGATCAATGTTAATTTCATCAAGGTTTTTCCCCTTGAATTCTGATACTCTTCCCTGTTCAAGGGCCATCAGCACCTTGCTGATCTTTGCTAGTTGTAACGTCCCTTCAGGCAACCGGTAAAACTTTCTATGGACTCTTATATCATGTCCCATAAAGTCTGCTAACTGGTCCAACTCCGTATCGGTCAGATTCAGCACTTTAGACAGCGTTGCAATGTGTTTCCGCAGCTTTGTGGAAGACAACGTCTTTGGATGTTTGGCTCCACACTGGTGGGCAACCTTCCTGATGCAATCTGTGCCTTTGTAGTATGATGTCTCAGTCATGGGCTTTGCGAAAAAAAAAAGATTTTCATCCAGTACGCCACATGCTTGACGATTCTTTACAAGTAGCTCCATGGAGTCCAGCATACTTGGGGTCAGGAGTATTGGCACCTTTCTGTCTCGCTTGCCTCTAATTTCGACGCGTTGGAAATGCTGACAGAGCTTCTGCTCAACTTCAGATAAAGCATCAGCGACATCGGAATGTAAAACGGATGTGTTTCGGAGAAGATATGAATTCAACCTCATTTTCGAAACTTCTCCTGCTCTCCTGCGATTGAACACGATTACGTTACACAGAGTTACTTGGGCAAGACTTGACCAGTTCTTCTGACTTTTCTCAAGTTTGAGCTTTTCTTGGTACAGTGTAGTTTGATTGCTGAGATGGATGTGCATTTTTTTTACATCCTCAGTAAAAGGGAGAAGTTCTGGAGAGTTCCATTTTGCTTCATTAAGCGTCTTCAAGGCTGAGGCGGACACAAATTCATTCCATTTTGTGGTATACATTTGCTGAAACATTTTTACATTTTGGACATCCTTTTCGTCTCCTGCGATCATTGCTTCACATTCTGCAATAGCGGCCATTTTTTTAAGGTTGTGCCCCAGTTTTAATGCCAAAGATGGAATTCCGAAGACCTCATCTTCATCTCGGAATCCCGAGGTATCTTTAACAGCCTTGACAACATGATAGAAGTTTGTAGGTATGAAAAAGTCTTTAATACTCTGCAGCTTTCCCACTTTCCTAGCACACACCAACAGCCTTCCAGCCTCACGCATTTTAGTTCTGATGTATTTGTGCTTGGTTTTGTCGTTCCCCATTTTGTTGTACAAGTGTTCTCCAAATTTGATGATGCATGCATCACTTTTAACCGCATGTGTTACTTCATCTTGCTTCATGTCACTGATCAGTTTCCATAATTTTTTTGTTACTCCTTCAGGAACAGGCTCCGCGTAAGCACAGAGTGCCTGAACTCTGGATCTACCTGGTTTTGTGACCTGGCACTTCTTGGCCAGGTTGCACCTTGACATATGCCTCCAAAGTGCTTTTCGTCTGAACAGCCCTTGGCAGTTCAAACAGTGCATGTAGTCCTTAATATTCACATGTTTAGCAGTGGATTGTTGACGTGGCACCAACACCCCTTTGCCAGTTTTTAGAACATTTGCGTTGTGTACACGGTTCCCTTTATTCCTCAAAAGATCTAGATTAATCCTTCTTTCTTTAGACCCCTTTGGAAAAGAAAGCGCTTTTGCTACGTCCACCTCATTCTTATGAACTTGGGCCAAGTGTCTTGCCATTTGGCATAATGGTTTGGAGCAGTAAATGCAATACTGCTTTTTGTTGTACATTCTTTGGCCATATGCAGTCTTTTTCAACTTCATCACTGAAACCACACTACTGCAGTCATTGTCTGAATGAGTCGTTGTCTCCTTATCTTCAAGTGGGGAACATTCTTTGTCTGCATTCATGGAAGATGAGGAAGTATAAACATTCTCATCTAATGGCACATTGGGAGATGAGGGACTGGACAAAGGCTGTGGAAGGCTCTCTTCAGAACAGCTCTCCGATTCATGCACATAATCATCTTCGCTGTTGTCAATGCTGCTAATTGAGTCATCTGAAGTGGAACTGATGTTTAATGATTTCTTGGTAAGCTGTAAATAGATAACATGGCTTTAGTTTAAAACCATAATCAAAATGGATCTGTACACAGGGTCCATTGTGAGTCCAGAGTATATCTAAGAATCAAATAAAAGAATCCTACAAAATTTACAATAAAACACTTTGCATCACCTTCATTTTTACAAACCTAGGGCCCCATCATACACCCAGCGCAATGCAGTGGCAGTTTTTTTTGCTAGTTTCAGCCCAACGCAGTTATCATTTTCATGTCCAGCGCCACGGTGTTTAAATAGCAAATGCACTTGCGCCCATGGACATGGTGTGTTCAGGCGCATTGTTGGCGTGTTGCTATTTTGAGGCAACTGAAATAGACTGTACCAACTGAAACCTGGTCTAAATTCAATGCCACAATATATATATATATTCTTTAATTTGAAGAGCACATTAGTAATATGCGCCCATAGGCAGGTGCACAATGTGCATACACTGCTTATTCGTAGGAGTGATGAGAAACTAAGCAGACTGTCGTCACTCAATGGCTGGCTGTCTAAGTGGTGCCCGTAGAATAATGTAGGGTTCACAGTCAATTAGAAAAGTTTTTGGGGCAGACCTGATCTGTTGAAAAAAGATGGTATTCATTACTGTTAATTTTGTCAGCTAATTTTTAATATAGTCTTAGTCCTACGTCAAATGTAATTTTTAGTTATCAACATAGTCAACTTTTTCCTGTTTTGGTTTAGTCAAGTTTTAGTCAACTAAATGTCTGGGCATTTTAGTCTAGTTTTAGTCAATGAAAACATTTTCGTCATACTGTATAATGGTTAAAATAAATTTTGCTCAATTTTAAATTACAATGATTGTTGTCGTTTGGGAAATTTTTACCTTTCATTAGAAGTTGCTCTTTCACCAATAAGCACAAATCAACAGAATATCGATTCATATGCATGGTTTATTTTACCTCATCTAGTGTACAGATTTATTAAAGGTTATCAATAATAAGCTAAATAAACACCAAAGACTTTAGATATACACGCACCCTGTCTACATTATGAAAACTGGCAACAAAAACCTACTCAAATATTATAACAGAAATTCCTAATATTAATTCCAAGTTGCATTAATGTTTCTCTATTAAAACGGCAAAAAAGACCATACATATTGCCACACACACAGTGTTGGGTAAGTTACTTTCAAAAAGTAATTAATTACTAATTACATCATCAATATTGTATTTAAATTACTTTACTAATTACTCTCTGAAAAGTAATTTAGTTACTCAATAAGTAACTTAATTCTTCAAATTAACTTACCCATTTAAGGGTAAAATTTTTATTGATGTTCAACAAATAAAAATCAGATATACAGATGAACAAATGATAAAGCTCGGTTTGCAGAATATTAGATCCCTTTCAAAAAAAAGCCACTTGTAAATAAGATTGCAGATCATAACCTAGATGTGCTGTGTTTGACAGAAACCTGGCTAAAACCAGACGATCACATTACTTTAAATGAGTCCACCCCAAGATTACAGTTATAAACACGAGCCTCGCCTGAAAGGAAAAGGGGGAGGTGTTCCTCTTTAACCTTGCACACGAGCAGATCCGTTTCCTCGCTAGAGAAGCATTGTTTTTCTACTTGCAAATTCCGCCGTGTAAATAGCGAATCCGCCATGACGTGAGCACAACTGGCTTTTAAAGGGAATGTGAGATGATACTCTGATTGGTTTATAGCACATAACGCCCAAAACACACCCATTACTCATTAAGAGAATAGGGACAACCCTTTTAGATCATGCGCTAGGCACGCTGACCATTTTTTCCGTCGTTAAACTAGCAAAAGTGGATTCGGACACACCCTAGGTGCACTTGCGCCGTGCGCTTTAAACCATAAGCTTAGATAGGGCCCCTAAACTCACACAGCCATTGCCGTGTTCTTAATGTTATGTCTAAGCTTTGACAAAAGGAGCTGATGTGTTTTAATGCTTATAGCCATGATAACAATTGAGACAGTTAACAAACAACCTCAGTAATACAATACAACTGATACTGTAGACTGAATATAGACTTAAGACAAAATGATCAGCACACACACACGAGTGTGAGAAACTTACAAATACACTGTCAGTCCTCTTTAGCTCTGGGATATCACAGGCTCTTGGTGATACAGAAGAACTGGGCAATTCTAGAATTACTGTATCTGCATCACTGTCCGTGTCCTGGACAAAGAGATAAATATCATCAAATATATTTTTATCCAGCAATGTTCCATCTCTGACTAAGTCCCCTTACCCGCTTCACTGATATTAATCATTCTCAACTCGTTGCAAGGAAACCGTATCTTAAGTATTGCTGCTTTTGCTTTGGGTTAAAATTAAACTTTATATAAAAGGGATATCATATAAAGGGACATTAAAACATAACTAGAACAATACAGCCAATAACTGCTAACAAAATTGAATAGCAACAAACATACGATATTATCGTATATCGACGATGTCTTGCAAGTATCGCGATGTAGGGCTGGGCGATATGTAAAAAATATTTTAAATCGATAATCGCCTTAAATATTGGAGATATCTGATAATATAGTCTATTCGAGCCCCACCCCCGCCAGAGACAACATAGCCAACACGCACCGTAAACAGTTCTGTTGCGCTTTATCTGACAGTAGCCTGCGATTCAGTAAGCTCAATTTAATTAAAGATTAAAGGATTGTTTTTCTTTTCTTAATATAAAACATTGCTTAATATATAATTAGCTTTGTTGTTACGTTAGTGTTGTTAATTTCTAAATGGCTCAACGTAAGAGAAAAAAAAATTCATTTTGAGAAAACTGCCTTAAAATATGTATTGTAATTGAAATCTATTGATAAATAGATAGTGCTATAAAAGAAACACTTGAGTGTATTTTGGTTTTCTTTCCACTGGTTCTGAAAAACACTTTATGAAAAACCAAAAAGCCCGACATCTCAAACCTGCAGTGTCTCCCCTTAAGCTGCATTCATGCACGGATCTCTTTTGAAATATAAGTAGTAATGTGGTTTGTCCTATCCATTTAATCCCTTAAGACATAACTGGCTGTGTATACATTAATTTGGCATCATTTTGAGACGCAAGTACATTAAACCACTAACACGGAGTCACACACAGCCGCGTGCGCGAGCAGTCTACACCAGAGGTCTTCAACCCTGCTCCTGGGGACCCACTCTCCTGGAAAGTTTATTTCCAACCGGCTTCAGCACACCTGCCTGCAATTTTCAAGCAGTCTTGAGGAGCTTGATTGGCCGCTTCAGGTGTGTTTGATTCGGGTTGTAGCTAAACTCTTCAGGATAGTGGGTCCCCAGGAACAGGGTTGAAGACCTCTGGTCTACACAAACAAAGCGTGCGTCAACATTTGACATTGAAAGCAGCCTTCTGCTAGTGAGGTTCATATTTTAAATATATAAGTCCACTGCATTCCAAACCACATAAATGACTTCGTAAAGCATTTGAAAAGAAAATACAGACGGGAGAGACCGCACACTTCAAGTGTAACATCAAACAAAGCGTGCGTCTCTCACAGCGCACCCTGTGCAATGAAGCCCGTGAATGTCCTTCTAATTCACTTCAACCTTTCCGAACTTTATGAAAGATTATTTTACTTGTTGTTGTGGTGCTGTGGCAGGGACCAGACAAATGCTCTTCAAACACTTAATTTGTTACGATCTGGTAAAACAACCCCTAGACACTCATAGGACGTAACAAGCATATATTAGGGGTGTTCGATATGACGATTTTCGATATGACGATAAAAATGTCTTCACAATCTGCTTTTGAAGAAATATTGTAGTATCGTGCTACAGCACACATTCTATCAATTACAGTTCTGTGCCACCGTCTCTATATACTATACAACATGACATATAGCGGTAGAGTTACTCTGACAGGACACTGCACTTATTCACGATCGCAAAAGTACATTATTTGCATAAAAGCCTTGCCGGGTAAATGTTTCAATCGCACGCTGGTCTAACGTGCGCTTTTTCGGAGAGCATACACCAGAAGCACGCGCACTAAAACCCTGTCAAACAGAGTCTGATTACTGAACCAAGTTATCTTTTGAGCTAATATTGTCAAAACACACAAGGTTTACATATAGACTCAGTTGGTTATGTCTAAAATGAAAGTAAACAGCTGAGAGGAACGGATGCGTGCCTGTATATTAGATGCGTGCAGGTCTTAAAGGGACAGTACACTAAACATGCTGCCGACTGTCATTAAAGGGATAGTTCACCCTAAAATTAAATTTGTCATTATTTCCTCACTCACGTTGTCCCAAACCTGTATTATTTTCTTTCTTGTGCTGAACACAAAAGATATTTTGAAGAATGAGGGTAACCAAACAGTTGCTGGTCCACATTGAATTTGATAGTATTTTTTTCCTACTATGCAAGTCACTGTGAAAACCAAACAGTTGCTATTCCACCTGCTTCAAAATAGCATTTATTTTCAGCAGAAGAAAGAAACTCATTCAGGTTTAAAACTTGAGTAAATGGTGTAAAAATAAAACACTATGCCAGAATTGACAGACAGATGACAATTTTTTTTTGTGTGAACTATTCCTTTAACGTTAATAAAACAACAAAACGCAAAGAGAAAAATCACCCACTACTCATGACTGAAAAACTAATATAATTGCTTTAGGAATCAGTCTATATAGCGTTTTATTTTTATATATTTGTTCATTCACGCTAAATACACCTATTGTACCTGAAAATAAAGCACTGTTTGTTTTATTTGTATTTTATGTGTATTTGTAATGTGTATCTTTGTTCTTTTTTAATAAGAAATAAAATAATGACAAAGATTTTTATATTCACCCACTTTGGCCTAAATATCTGCCATTCTTTTTTGTTGTTGTTACCTTGAAAGGCTTTGTCTTTGTAATAGGGAAATTAGTCTGGCTGTAATGCTCAGAGAACTTGCAAAATAGTAAAACCAACATGACAAAGAATCGTGATAAAACCGTGAATCGTGATATTTCTGAAAAAAAAAAAAATCGTGATATGATATTTTTGCCATATCGCCCACCCCTAGCATATATTAAGCAATGTTTTATATTAAGAAAAGAAAAACAAACCTTTAATCTTTAATTAAATTGAGCTTACTGAATCGCAGGCTACTGTCAGATAAAGCGCAACAGAACTGATGTGTTTACGGTGCGTGTTGACAATGTTGTCTCCGGCAGGGACCGGGCAGAAGGGGCGTGGCTTGGGTAGACGAGATTATCGGATAATCGCAATTTTTTTTAGGGCGATTATCGCCAAAATATTTTTTTACATACCGCCCACAGCCCTATGTTTATGCCCATTGCAAATCTTAGCTAAATACTAATTTACTTGCATGTAAACCACTGATATGAGTAGGAGTACAATGACCGTTCATTTTCCATCCCTTCAATGTTTTATACAGAGAATATTTGCCTGGAGAGAAATGCTTAATATGATTGCATTATGACAAATACTTACCATTGATTTCTTTGTAGACAGTAACGGTTTAGCTAGGTGCTTGGTAACATCTGAAGGCATGGAACTGTCCATATTTGCCTCTGAATCCTCCTGTTCAGGTTGACAGAAGAAGTCTGTTTTCATAAATTATTGCTATACCTTAGAATTTTTAAAACACACAAACACAAATTTACCAAGGATTCTCTACACATCAGCTGTAAGTCAAGGATGTCCTGCTTGAGGGGAGATGGGACCTGATCATCTGGGGCCTGCTGGAGCATGATAAGGCCAACACTTGGTGTTTCCTTTGCCTGAAACAAGTTAATTTAATGCATAACTGTAGTCATACAAATCCTTTAGTTTCACTTTACTTTGCAATGCTTTAAGACATTGGTCTCATTCTCAATTCCTGGAGGGCCACAGCTCTGCACAGTTTAGCTCCAACCCTAATCAAACACACCTGATCCAGTTAATCAAGGTCTTCAGGATCACTAGAATCTTCCAAGCAGGTGTGATTTGGAGCTGGTTGGAGCTAAACTGTGCAGAGCTGCAGCCCTCCAGGAATTGAGAATGAGACCAATGCTTTAAGAAGTCTATAGTGCATGCAATATTTGATTTTATATGAATATTTAATTTTCTGTCTTGGCAAATATGTAGGCAATGTTTTTGTACAAATATTCATATAATCATAAAAACAAAACATTTCTTAACACAATACAACATGATCAATTTAACTGCAATATTATATAGACTAATGTGTGCAATGATTTAGGCCAGTGGTTCCCAACCATGTTCCTGGAGGCCCCCCAACACTGCACATTTTGCATCTCTCCTTTTTCTGGCACACCCAATTCAGGTCTTGGAGTCTCTACTACTGAGCTGATGATCTGAATCAGGTGTGTTTGATTAAGGTGACATGGAAAACATGCAGTGTCGGGGGGGCCTCCAGGAACGTGGTTGGGAACCACTGATTTAGGCTACTTCAATTTCCATGCATGACATTTCAAAAATAAATAAATAAATAAAATCACCTGCTTTGATTGTCTCCTGGCACATACATTATGATGCTTTCTCAGTCTTGTGATGCGACGTTCAAACCTGCTGATCTTTTTGATGAGTTTATTTTTTCTGTTCGAAAGGTAAAATAAAATCAATAACTGTAACGTTACACACCTCATGAACTCACCAATAGGCCACATGTGCGACATACACCTAGAAGCGGCTATTTGCTATCAAATTAAGTAAAATTAAGTACTCTGAAAAACCCTGATTTTATTGTCTTTTGGATCACGAATACGAGGACTGACGAAATAAACAGTTAATGACCCCTTATAACGCGCTGATTCTGAAACGCAGGCGTCTTGTGATTACCATTATTACCTCTAAGTCTAAACTTTTCTATTATGAACAGGAGACATGCGTAAATCTTGAAAAAAATATATTTTCCATGTGCTTTGAGGTAACGTTCAGAGCACAGGTGCCTTTAGGTTAATGCCTTCAAATAGGCCTATTACAGTAACGTTAGACTACACTAACATCATGAAGTATTCATGTGAAGATGATGTACACTCCTGTCTAAAACTATAATTACGTTATAGAATAATCAAGCAAATCCGTACCGAACGTTAATTACGACACAAACCAACACGCTTACTAGTTAACCTTAGGCCTCACAGTTAACAGGTAATTTACCTATAACTAGCCTTGCTTATTACCTAAAGCTATCTTAATTAGAAGCAGTACGCTTAATCCGTTTAATTGATCCAAGTTACCATGGTATTTATGTTTCTATAACAAGTCTTACCTTATTTCGTCCATTAAAACCTCGGAGATGTTGCTGGTGTCGTTGTCATCTCAAAATGGCTGTAATTGAGTTCTCAATCAGTCCGACTCAAACTTGTTACGAACTAAAATGGCGGCCGCTGCTTGATTGCATCAGACAGAGAAGGGGGGAGGGGTGGTTGCGCTGGGGACTTGATATGTCAGGTGAACACAGGTACATTTCCATTGGGCTCATCAGGCCTTCTGACAGTATATTGTCAGTGGTGTTTTGTTTAGACCCTTACATTAGCAAGTTGATTATGTTTTATGTCTAAAGCAAAACAGAGGCCATGAGGTCTGTGTTCGTTTGCACCCATTCCTTTTCCCTTTTTTAACCATGGAAACAAAAACAAAAAAGGAACAGTTGTTGTATTTTTAAATGCTTTGTTGAATACCAAAATTTTAATTAAAACTGTATACAAATATTTCATGAGCACAAAATGAAATATTGACTTATTTTTATATTTAATTACACATTTGCATCTTTATAAACCAAAATTAAAAATTAACAGATTAATGTAAAAAAAAAAAAGCTGTCAATTTAAAAGTTTTCTTTTGTTAAATTGTTTCTCCCACACTTTTGATAGCCATTACTCTGAAACCATGATAATACATGACTTTATTTTAAAACTGAAACGGGTATTGGCTACCAACATGATGACGAGTTGTTCCCGTTAAAAAGTCAAAGCATTCTCACTCACGAGGGATCTGATACCCAAGCAAAATGCTGTCACTACTGACGGCAACGTGCCCGCAGCGACATGGGACGCTCATAAGCACTTAATGTGAAAAAAGCTTAATGTGGCTTAATGTTCTAAGACAGGGATATTGGAGGCCCAAATTCAGTATGCAACTTATTACTGTAATAAAGCATATGTAGCTACATAAGCAGATGAGCCCACAATATGAACGCAATTAATTAGCCCAGAAGTTAAAGGATTAGTTCACCTTCAAATGAAAATTACCCCAAGCTTTACTCACCCTCAAGTCATCCTAGGCGTATATGACTTTCTTCTTTCTGATGAACACAATCAGAGTTATATTAATAAATATCCAGACGCATCTGAGCTTTATTATGGCAGTGAACAGGACCAACGAGTATGAGCTGAAGAAAGTGCATTCACCCACATCATAAACATACTTCACATGACTCCGGGCAGTTAATAAACGCGGTCTGGCAGAAGCTAGATATTTTAATTTATAACGTGTTAAATATGTTTTTATTTTATTTTTTACACAAATGCATCGCTTCGCTTCAGAAGGCCTTTATTAAGCCCCCGGAGTCATGTGAAGTATGTTTATGATGTGGGTGAATGCACTTTCTTCAGCTCATACTCGTTGGTCCTGTTCACTGCCATAATAAAGCTCAGATGCGTCTGGATATTTATTAATATAACTCTGATTGTGTTCATCAGAAAGAAGAAAGTCATATACGCCTAGGATGACTTGAGGGTGAGTAAAGCTTGGGGTAATTTTCATTTGAAGGTGAACTACTCCTTTAAGCATTTTCCTAAAATATCATTATAAAGAAAATGCTTAATACATCAAGACCGTGATATTAGCAATCTGTATAAACATTAAAGCAGCCTTCTGTGTAGACAAGCAGATCAGGCCTAATATGAATGCATCGTGCTTAAACACTTAATGCGGCTTAATGCATTAAGACAGTAATATTAAAAGATTCAATATAGCCTACACCTTGTTAATAAAGCATACTATGTACAGATATGCCGATGCAGACACATTAAGCATTGTTTTAGTAGGTTACATTAAGCCATGTAAAGCGTTTTAGAATATCCCAGCGACGCAGCCATAACGCATTACTTTCAAAGAGATTTGAGAAAACCATCAAAACATTTGAGGCAAAGGGCATGGGAATTTTGTCTTCATGAAATGTATATATTGGCGTATAATTTTGTCATCATGACATACAGTCATGTGAAAAAGTTAGGATATCCTATTGAATTCCATGGTTTTCTCTATCAGGGCGTAATAAAAAATCATCTGGTCTTAAAATTTGGAAATTAAAACCTCAGATGAATAACAACACATGACATATCACACCGTGTCATTATTTATTCAACAAAAATAAAACCAAGATGGAAAAGACATGAGTGACAAAGTTAGGACACTGTTAACATAGGAATTAAGAGTGTAAGTAGCAGTCAGGCACTGCTAATCAAATGCCTTTGATTAACTGATCATCAGCAAGTGTGAGCACCTCTATAAAAGCAGAAGTTCTGGCAGTTTGCTGCTCTGGAGCCTTCAGGTGTGTGTTAACACAATGCCAAGGAGGAAAGACATGTGCAATGATCTTAGAGAAGCAATTGATGCTGCTTGTCAATCTGAGAAGGGTTACAAGGCCATTTCCAAACAGTTTTAAGTCCATTATTCTACAGTGAGATAGATTATTCACAAGTGGAAAACATTCAAGACATTTGCCAATCTCCCCAGGAGTGGACATCTCAGCAAATTCACCCCAAGATCAGAGCTTGCAATGCTCAGAAGATTGGCAGACAACCCAAGAACTTCACCGCAGGCTCCACAGGCCTCAGCTAACATGTTAAATCATAAAGTTCAAGACACTACAATTAGAAAAAGACAGGACAAGTATGGAATGTTTGTAAGGGCTGCCAGGAGAAATCCTCTTCTCGATTTAAAAAAAACAAAACAAAAAAAAAACATGGCTTAAGTTTGCAAAGCTGCATCTGAACAAACAATAAGACTTCTAGAACAATGTCCTTTGGACAGATGAGACTAGACTGGACATGTTTGGCCATAATGCACAGCAGCACATTTTGTCAAAAAAACTAAAACTAACAGCATCAGCACAAACACCTCATCCCAAAAGGCCCACATGCTGGTGGAAGGCTGATGATTTTGGGCTTGTCTTGTAGCCGCAGGACCTGGGCACCTCACAGTCATTGAGTCGACCCTGAACTCCTCTGTATACCAAAGTATTCTAGAGTCAAATGTGAGGACATCCGTCCAACAGCTAAAACTTGGCTAAGATTGGGTCATGCAACAGGAGTCAGAACAATGTTCTGAAGATCACCATCAAATCTACAACAGAATGGCTGAAAACAAAAACAAAAATCAAGTGGTTGCAATAGCCCAGTCATAGTCCAAAGCTCATCCTGACTCAAATGCTGTGGTGAGAGCTATGCATAAACAATTGCCCACAAACCTCAATAAACTGGACGTTGCAACGTTGTAAAGAAGTGTGGGCCAAAATTCCCAGTAGCCCCTCACTGCAGAACAAAGATCCAGGGGGCGGGGTTGGATCCACATCCAGGGGGTGGGGATGGGTAGGTTTAGGGATCAGGGGGTGGAGATGGGTAGGTTTAGGGGTGGGGATGGGTAGGTTTAGGGATCAGGGGGTGGAGATGGGTAGGTTTAGGGATCACGGGGTGGAGATGGGTAGGTTTAGGGGTGGGGATGGGTAGGTTTAGGGATCAGGGGGTGGAGATGGGTAGGTTTAGGGATCACGGGGTGGAGATGGGTAGGTTTAGGGGTGGGGATGGGTGGGTTTAGGGATCACGGGGTGGAGATGGGTAGGTTTAGGGGTGGGGATGGGTGGGTTTAGGGATCAGGGGGTGGAGATGGGTAGGTTTAGGGGTGGGGATGGGTAGGTTTAGGGATCAGGGGGTGGAGATGGGTAGGTTTAGGGGTGGGGATGGGTGGGTTTAGGGATCAGGGGGTGGAGATGGGTAGGTTTAGGGGTGGGGATGGGTGGGTTTAGGGATCACGGGGTGGAGATGGGTAGGTTTAGGGGTGGGGATGGGTAGGTTTAGGGATCAGGGGGTGGGGATGGGTAGGTTTAGGGATCAGGGGGTGGAGATGGGTAGGTTTAGGGGTGGGGATGGGTAGGTTTAGGGATCAGGGGGTGGGGATGGGTAGGTTTAGGGATCAGGGGGTGGAGATGGGTAGGTTTAGGGGTGGGGATGGGTAGGTTTAGGGATCAGGGGGTGGAGATGGGTAGGTTTAGGGATCACGGGGTGGAGATGGGTAGGTTTAGGGGTGGGGATGGGTGGGTTTAGGGATCACGGGGTGGAGATGGGTAGGTTTAGGGGTGGGGATGGGTGGGTTTAGGGATCAGGGGGTGGAGATGGGTAGGTTTAGGGGTGGGGATGGGTAGGTTTAGGGATCAGGGGGTGGAGATGGGTAGGTTTAGGGGTGGGGATGGGTGGGTTTAGGGATCAGGGGGTGGAGATGGGTAGGTTTAGGGGTGGGGATGGGTGGGTTTAGGGATCACGGGGTGGAGATGGGTAGGTTTAGGGGTGGGGATGGGTGGGTTTAGGGATCACGGGGTGGAGATGGGTAGGTTTAGGTCTATGTAAGGTGGGAGGAGTTGGATCTAGATCCAACTCCGCCTCCTGGATCTTGTGTTCTGCAGTGAGGACCATCTCAAAATTCCTAGTCCTACAGAAGTCATACAGAAAATGTCTACTTCAAGTTATTGCTGCTAAAAGTGCATCCACAAGCAATTGAATCATAGGGTGTCCTAACTTCATCACTCATGTCTTTTCCATCTTGGCTTTATTTTTGTTGAATAAATAATAACACAGTGTGATATATCATGTGTTGTTGTTCATCTGAGGTTTTATTTCCAAATTTTAAGACCTCCAAGGACCAGGGGTCTCATTTATAAAACTCTCCGTAGATTTCATCCTAAAAGTGTATGTAGGCACAAAAGCTAGATTTTGCAGAACCTGCGCAAAAATCCCTTTATAAATCCCGGTCAAGGGAAGATGTGTGTACGTGGATCTCCACCCCGACTCCTCCCCGAAATCACCATATATGGATCTTACAACACCTAGTTTTATTATGCATAACCTCATCTGCATATCATTTCCACGCATATTCCCATCCACGTGATACCATGTTTAACACCCTCAAGGTAGAAGATATTAAAACAAAATCGCGAAAAAAATGTGTATGCTTCATTTACATATCCTTCCTTATATGGTATCAGCCCATAAATGGTCTCATTTGAAAGCTTACAGCCTCTTCTTTACAAAGAATACCATAATACCATACTTTTGGTTTTATGATACATAAAGCAGTAAAATTAAGCTTAAAAATGTATTCGTCCCACACACGAATTTTCGCCTAACGATTGCGAACAATTTTTCCTAAGAATGTGTATTTTTTATATTTTTCACAATACAGGCAAGTCATATATCACAAGAAAGCTCTCATTCTCGAATGATCTTCAATAGAATAGCGATGTGAAATTTATACATTTTTCACAAACTTTGTTTTCAACATTATCCTACTCTTACTACTGCTTCAGTCAGCCACAAACTCTACATTATCTTTTAGATTAGGATCTCTTCTTTCAAACGAGACCATTTTCACGTTTCTGCGTGCTTCCAATGCTGAGAAATCGTGTGTGAGCCAGAGGCGCTCCACAGCAGAATGATCCCAGCCGTCAGATCTCCAAACTATAAGCGCGCTCGTCCAAGCGCTCTTCTATATTACAGATCTGTGCTTTTTAGAGGCTACTATAGGTCAGATTAGATGTCACTCCACTCTCAGTGAACCAATGGGAGCTGTGAAACGTCACACCTCTGGGCTAGACGCAAGTGTGTGCGCTTTCAGTGGCCGGTTTCGCTCTGATGGTGTTGCACTCTGGGAAATGTAGTTTTTGGTTTGTTTTGAAGACAGAGAATGGCGAACACAACTGGGTCATGGATAAAGCAGTCGTTGGACATAAAAATACAAGTTACAGCTGATCAAGAGCGCACAGCTGCGCGTTGGGTTGGAGAGGACGCGCTTCTGGTTAGTGTGTATGCGCGCTTTGAGTGTCTTTGCTCCGGTTTTTTGATGAAATCGTTACTGTTTGAACGCCATGGCATAGCTGACGCTCGTCTGAATCAATAGCGATATCAAATTGTGTACAGTATTCATTTCGGTGAATATACAGTAACTATACATGACATTACAGTGCAGTGTGTCTGAACCGGTATGTTTGTTTGATGGTCTGAAGGGCAGAGAAGCGTCACAGGCAGCTAGTGTAGCATGGAGGATTCGCTGTTAGCTTGTTCACTGAGGCTGCTGATGCTGAGGGATGCGGGCGTCTAACGCAGGTATGTGATGCTCCAAACAGTGCACAATACAGAATGCACATGAATGGAATGATATTAAGCTGGATGATGTGGATTCTATTTTAGATTGTGATAGACTAGATATATTTTATAATTTATACAGTCTTGTGTATCCTGAAAGAATAAAACTGACAATATAAAACACAAAATGTGAAATTTGCTCCAATCCGCTTATGCAATTGTGTATTTTACGACATAATTCAATCAATAATCAAGAAAAGTGCTTATGGCACATAGTAAAGTAAATGCATGTAAATGTAAAGTAGGATTCTGGGTGTAATTTGTTTGATAAAGCCTGTTTTTGCAAAGGAAACTCAAAATGACACTTCTAGGTGCAAAACAGGATCATTTCCCTCGCTTCACTTATGATGCAGTAACTCCTGTTCGGAAGCTGTTATTTGAAAAATACGTTTTTTATTATGAAGGGAAAACTTGTGTGGGTTTGGATTTTGATTTCCCTTCATAATAAAAAACTTAATTCAAAAACTGCATGTTGTGTTTACTTGTGATATCTTTTATTAATATTTAAATTTGTTTGATCTGAAACATTAAAGTGTGACAAACATGCAAAAAAAAATAAAAATCAGGAAGGGGGCCAACACTTTTTCACACCACTGTATATCAAAATATCCATAAAAAACAAAACTGTTTAAAATAGTCCTCAGAAACATATTTTAGAATAGAGTTGATCTCATTCATTTCCACTGGTCAAATAATATTTTGATTGTTTAAAACAACTCAAATTAAATTACATTTATGAAGTTTTGCTGATAAGGTGCACATCTTTTAGCTATTTTTAGTGGAAACAGATAGGCCTATATGTATTGCTGTGTAAATACAATTGTCTGAATTGGTGCGTCACTGACAAAGTGTTTTAAAAAGGAAATGTGCAAATCTTACCATATTCTTCAAGTTGTATCCTTCAAATACAGTGGTATTTTTCATAATGTTGTGGAGATGCCTTCACGTGACATCAACACCTCCGTGGAGCTGCGGTTGTACAGTAAGCTATTATCATTAGACCCATTCAAACTGGACAATAGACTGTTCCACCGAATCCAGCAGTGTCCTCCACAATATTGAAGTATGTGCGCATCACTGACCATTGTTCTCGCTAAAAATATTTTCTCATAAAATGAGATATGCAGTTTAGTTTAAAGATGAACTATTGTGCACCTATAGCAGTCCTCACTGTCATTAAAAGAGGAAAAGTGATGAAGAGCATCCTCTAAAAATAGGCTGTCTAAATTCATATAATTTTGGTTTAACTTCTGTGTAACTTTTATGTAATTTCAGTGCTTATCTCCATTAACGAGAGTGGAATATTTCATGTAAATGTTATATCGACATGAAAACAGAGTTTAAAATCATTGTTTACTTCATTACTTTTCTCTCTCCATGAAAAAGAGTTCGTATGCATGGGTCAGAGTGGGGCAGGTGCGCAAATTTTCCTGTCAAGTTTGTTTTTATAAATCCCACCTTTTGTGTAGGAAGTGGCATACGCCTCTTTCAGGGCAGGTTTTGTGCATACGCAAATGTTATAATTGAGGCCCAAGATGATTTTTTTATTACGCCCTGATGCAGAAAACCATGGAATTCAATAGGATGTCCTAACTTTTACTCATCACTGTATGTTGGGGTAGGCTATTTTAAATATGAACATCTAGCATAGTCCATAAAGACTCTTAAACCTTTACAATCTCTTGATATAAAAACAATATAAAACACCTAACAGCCAGACAACAAAGTCACAGTAATTTAGAAGTCGTCTTTATTCATAAAACAGTGAAAAGCAAAGGGACGGGAAAAAATAATGAAATTAATTAGAATGTAAATTAATCAATGTCATCTGTTAAGGCATTTTCAGAGCTGTTTTTTATGGCTCTGGCTGTTACTCTTTCTATTGATTCCAGAAGAAAAGCCACTAGTGGTCTTTTAGGGTCTGTGTATATTGATGCAAAACACCTAGAAATTAAATTTACATAATAAACAACAAGTTATATATCATTTATACTATTTTTAATAAAATAATAATATTGTATAAGGGAAATTAGCTTGTATCTGCAAATTTTATTAATCAGTATAAAAAAAAAAAAAGAAGAAACCGCATTTTCCATATTTCATTTGTGGTTTAAAAAAGGAAAAAGGAATGGACGCAAATGTACATGGACCCAATGATTATGTCAGAGGTCACAGAAGATTAAGATCACAGAAGAGACACCAAAGATATTGCATTTGGATATATTTATACATATCAGAGCATATAGTAGAAAATATATAAATGATTAAGGAAATCAATAACATGTAAAATAATAATAATATTTAAAGAATAATTAATAAAGATAAATAATAAATAACACTCAGTGAACACAGTCTGGCTGTAGAGACGGGCCGATACACACACACACACACTCAGTGAACACAGTCTGGCTGTAGAGACGGGCCGATACACACACACACACACACACACACTCAGTGAACACAGTCTGGCCGTAGAGACGGGCCGGCACACACACACACACACACACACTCAGTGAACACAGTCTGGCCGTAGAGACGGGCCGGCACACACACACACACACACACTCAGTGAATACAGTCTGGCCGTAGAGACGGGCCGGCACACACACACACACACACACTCAGTGAACACAGTCTGGCCGTAGAGACGGGCCGGCACACACACACACACACACACTCAGTGAACACAGTCTGGCCGTAGAGACGGGCCGGCACACACACACACACACACACTCAGTGAACACAGTCTGGCCGTAGAGACGGGCCGGCACACACACACACACACACACTCAGTGAACACAGTCTGGCCGTAGAGACGGGCCGGCACACACACACACACACACACACTCAGTGAACACAGTCTGGCCGTAGAGACGGGCCGGCGCACACACACACACACACACACTCAGTGAATACAGTCTGGCCGTAGAGACGGGCCGGCACACACACACACACACACACTCAGTGAACACAGTCTGGCCGTAGAGACGGGCCGGCACACACACACACACACACACTCAGTGAACACAGTCTGGCCGTAGAGACGGGCCGGCACACACACACACACACTCAGTGAACACAGTCTGGCCGTAGAGACGGGCCGGCGCACACACACACACACACACACTCAGTGAATACAGTCTGGCCGTAGAGACGGGCCGGCACACACACACACACACACACACACTCAGTGAACACAGTCTGGCCGTAGAGACGGGCCGGCACACACACACACACACACACTCAGTGAACACAGTCTGGCCGTAGAGACGGGCCGGCACACACACACACACACACACACTCAGTGAACACAGTCTGGCCGTAGAGACGGGCCGGCGCACACACACACACACTCAGTGAATACAGTCTGGCCGTAGAGACGGGCCGGCGCAGACAGACCTGGCTCTCTCGTGAGGACAGACTCTGCTCCCAGTGCATGCTGGGAGAGATCGAGACAGAGCTGCACTTCCTCACAGAGTGCACTAAATACCTAAACACCAGAAACCACTACTATCCCAAAATAAACAAAATATTCCCCCAATTTAACAACTGCACCCCAACTGAAAAACTCACCTTCATTCTGGGGGAAAAACCTGAATGTGCAAATATAGCGGCAAGATTTATATCAGCCTGCCAACTCCTGAGAGACAGCCACAGCCAAGAAACCATATAACTCACACCAAACCAGCCACATGACTGAACATAATGTTTATTTCAGTTATTCAGTTTATTAGTTAAATACATAAATAATCTTGTTACACAACCTGTACTATATCATATATGTATCCATATGTTTTAATGTCATTATTTTAATATTACTTGTTCAAATGTTATTTAAATTGTTATATTGTTCCAAATCACACTGTTGTATATGTTCTCTTCTACTATGTATGCTTTGGCAATGCAAAATGTGCTTTTGTCTGTTTACTATTGTCCTCTTTTTAAAGGTGCTCTACAGCAGAATTGAATTTTGTTTACATTATCGACACTATTTTCCTGTTT
>CM041814.1:1989535-2002035 GCA_023376895.1 Aspiorhynchus laticeps
TAGTGTGAGTATCTTACTGATTGTGAGTGATTAATAAGTGAAGTCATGATGATGTTAAGAGGCTGAGTTTGAGTTCAGGAGCCTGATGGCCTTGGGGAAGAAACTCCTCCTGAGTCTCTCAGTTTTTGCCATCAGGCTGCGGAAGCGCTTACCAGATGGCAGCAGAGTGAATAGACAGTTTCCAGGGTGATTTGAGTCCTTGATGATTTTGACAGCTCTGCCTCTGCATCGTTTGATGTAGATGTCCTGCAGAGAGGGGAGAGCCGACCCAGAGATACGCTCAGCTAAGCGCACAACTCTCTGCAGGGCCTTGCAGTCTTGACTGGAGCTGTTTCCATACCACACTGAGATGCACTGAGTCAAAACACTTTCTATGGTCCCTGAATAGAAAGTTTTCAGGATTGTTGGTGAGACCCTGAATTTCCTCAGCTGTCGCAGATGGTACAGTCTTTGCCTGGCTTTCTTAACCTGTGTATGGATGTGTGTAGTCCAAGTCAGGTCCTCGGAGATGTTTACACCGAGGTACTTGAAGCTGGTTACTCTCTCCACAGGGGTCCCGCTGATCACAAGAGGAGTGTAGGGCAGCAGGTGTCTCTTTCTGAAGTCCACAATCAGCTCTTTAGTTTTGTGTCTGTGTGTGTCTGTCTGTGTGTGTCTCTGTGTGTTTGTGTGTGTGTGTGAGTGTGTGAGTGTGTGTGTGTGTGTGTTGGTTTTAATTCCACATGCAAATCTCTCTCTTAAAGAAAAGCGTACTGTATGTTAGAGAATATCTCTTCATGTCTATTTACTTTTTCTCATTGAAACGGACTGTTTTACCCACTTCACACACACACACACACCCTGCTGTTTCACACTTTGAAGTGTTTGTTTGCATTTAACAGATGCACTTCCTGGTAAAATGATACTTTAAAATGAGGAATCAACTAAAAAGAGTTTGATTATATGTGTTTGATTTGCTGATACTGCTTTTGATTATTATATCTGCAATACATTTGATCATTAAACTTGATTGACTCTCTGAGCTTCACCCAAAACAGATGATCTCAAGACTTCTTTGATATCTGATGAATATCTTATGATAGTTCCTGATTTGAGGTACTTATGATATAAAGAGGAGGAAGTGCTTTTGGCTGAAAATGATTCATGATGTAAAGCACATGCAGCGTTTGGCATGTTCACTTTTACAGTAACTCATATGATGATGATCCTACAGCGGCTTTCTTCACTGACTCTTAGAAATGTCTGAATGTGATTCATCAGGTCTCAAATGCTTCTCTGAAGTAACTTCATGCTTTTGCATTTTTAAGCAATTGTGGTCAGTTGCACCGAACGGACACAACGTTATTGCTGTGCATTGCTAAATATTTGAGTGTTGCACCAGTAAACTAGTGTTTGGAGTAAAAGAGCATCAGTGTAATAGTGTTGTACCTGACAGGCATCCTTAATAATGATAATGATTTGAGGAACCGGTGTTAAAAAGGATTGGAGGTGGAAGGAGCTGCTTCTGTTTTCGTGTGTGTGAACGGTGTTTGTGACGGTGAGGAGTCTAACCGCATGACCAGCGCTCCTCCTGACGGACACGGACACAAGTGCATGGGCCGAAAGCTTCAGTCAGCACAGCTTCAGTGTATTATAATTAGGTTTGGGTACCGAACTCTGTACTTTTAAGGGTACATACCTAATTGACCTATCGGTAAGCCCCTCCCCTCAAACGCAGACTAGCCAATGGCAGTCGAGAATCAGTTGCATGGGCAGGGGAACTCTGACATCTTTAGGTTTCAGCGCCATAGAGAAACATTGGAAAATCCGAAGCTTGCATCAGTTTTATGGTGTTTATGCTTCAAAAATGGAAAAACGATGTGCTTGGGGTACTTGTAACACTGATTCCAGGTATCCTGAGAGGACGGGCGATATCATTTATTACATTACATTTCCTGAATCCAAACAAAACAGCAAAATGTCCATAAGTATTCAACCCCAATACAAATGAAGACAAAAACGTTCATTTTCAAAAAACAAAAGGGTTTCATTTTCATTTGATTAAAAATAAGTAAATGTTTCATGCCTTCATTTGATTATCAGAAAAAAATAAAGGGTAGAAAAAGTAGGGCCCTATTGTTCAAAATGTTGAAATTGAGAGTTTTGGACTTATTTTTTCGCTGAAATAAATGTTTTTGTTATTACACAGAGAGTAAAGTACCGTTGAGTACCGTACCGGTTCAAATGTGAACGTTACCCAACCCTAATTATAATCATTAACACAGAAATCTAACCTCGGACACAACCTAGAGAGTGATTTAGAGATCATGCATGACGACTGTGTTTGTGAAGTCATGGTCTAATAAATAATATCTGTAGTTCATCTGACTGATAATGAGCTCAACTGGAAAATGATCTTATCTGAGCAGGAACAGGAAGTTGCAGGCAGGAAATGAGCTTTTTCTGAAATTCTGGTGTCTTTGTGATGTGGGCATTGATATTAGTTTTCGTCTGCGTGCGTTTTGCTGCAGAATAAGTCACATTTAATGTAAAGATAAATATGCCAGCAGGGTCAAAATGTGACAAGCGCTGTATTAGAGTAAAAATGGGTCTTATATATTTTGCACTTCCACAAATTAAGGTGTAAAAAGGTCTTAAATCAGAGCAGAACGTCTTAAATTTATAAGGTAATGGCATTAAATGTTGCATGCACTGTAAAAAAATTAAAAAATAAAAAATGGGGAAAATGCATAAATAAAAAAAATAAATAAAAAAAAATAGTAGTAATAATAATGAACATCTTCCTCTGTATTTATGTCTGATTTTCCAGTACAAATATCTAAACATCATTAAATCAAGGTGCATTTACTTGAGATGGAAAATTAAGATATGTAATATTAATTAATCTTTTAATTATTTAATTTAATTAATTAATAAAAGTAATTTAATTCATCTTTTAAATTGTAGATGGAAAATTAAGATATGTAATATTAATTAATATTTTAATTATTTAATTTAATTAATAAATAAAACTAATTTAATTAATGTTTTATGCATTTATTTTTGATAATAAATTTAGATTAAATAAAAAAAAAATCAATAAAAGTTAAAACAGAAAACACAGAATGTTTAAAAACAGTAAAATGCATTTCATAGGCCACCTATTATTGTTGAATTTTTAATAAATTATTAAATTGTTAAAGTTTTATAAATGCAATTCTTTAAAGTACAATTTTATTAAAATGTTTAAATAAAATATTCAGAAAAAATATATCCAGAATCCAAGAATATCCAGACAAATTAAAACGAAAAACACAGAATTTGAGAAAAAATCGAACAGATTTCATCAGGCTCTTGGATCAGCTGCATATTTTTGCTCTTGTATGATAGACTTCTTGTGATGATCTGATTCTGTAAACATGTCTCGGATCCCTGAAGCTCTTTTTCTCCAGAAACTCATGTGTAATATAACCCACGTGTTCAGCAGAATGCAAATATGAGGATAGTTTGGGCGAGAGATGGTGACAGACTTGTGTTGTACAGTATATGATTACATCTCATCCTTTAACACGCTCATGATTCCTGTAACGCTGTTCACTGGAGCACTGAAGACACGTCTCTGTGAAGCCGCTTTAAAATAACATGCATGCAAAAAGTGAGTAATAATTACCAAAATATATGTGTTTAATAAAAAATGCTGCAACGGTTTCATGGTCATCAAAATATTTATGGCCAGTAAATTCACACATGAATAGATATTTATTAATAGCTGTAGTGTCTCATCTGACAACAACTAAACTCAACTTTCAATCTTTTTAAATAATATATATATTTTTTTAGTACAAAGTAAACAACTTGCCAAGTGATCTATTCAGGAACAGGTGGAAGAAAAAAGAAAAGGGAAATTAAATATATAAATAAATAAATACTGACTCGCAATAAACAAACAAACAAATTCTGACTCACAATAAATAAACAAATAAATAATGAATAAATAAATTCTGATTCACAATAAATAAACAAATAAATAATGAATAAATAAATTCTGATTCACAATAAATAAACAAATAAATAATGAATAAATAAATTCTGATTCACAATAAATAAACAAATAAATAATGAATAAATAAATTCTGATTCACAATAAATAAACAAATAAATAATGAATTAATAAATAAATAAATACTGACTCATAATAAATAAATAAATACATACTGACTCACAATAAACAAACAAACAAATCAATAAATCAAAAAATTCTGACAATAAACAAACAAATAATGAATAAATAAATTCTGATTCACAATAAATAAATAAATACTGACTCACAATAAATAAATAATGAATAAATAAATAAATTCTGACTCACAATAAATAAATAATGAATAAATAAATAAATTCTGACTCACAATAAATAAATAAGTCCTGATCAGTCTGATGATTTCTCTCTCTCTCTCTCTTAATAGACGTCCTAATCCAGCGATGATTCCCTGACCTCGTCCCATGGAGAAGAAGTCCTGCAGTGTATTCCTGCAGTCCAGCGCTCCGGTCATGTCCTTCGTCCCGCCGGAGAGTTCCCAGCCTGTGTCTGATTGGCTGAGCGGCCTCCGACTCGACCAGTACTGCTCCGCCTTCCAGGAGGCGGGGCTTGGAACGCTGTGGGAGTGTCAGGATCTAAGCTCCGCCCAGCTGCAGCGGATGGGCGTGGCTCTGCCCGGCCACAGGAAGCGGATCCTCGGCAGCCTGCGCAAGCTCCGCCCCTCGGCGTCGGGAATGGAGGAGGACGAGGAGCGAGAGGAGGACAGGCCCGTCGCCCGAGAGAGGACCAAATTCAGAACGTCGGATGAAAAACAGCGAACGGAAAACAGCGTCGCAGGTAAGCGTCCGCCTCCTGTCCCGCCTCGGGTCATGCCCAATCGACCTCCCGTCCCCTTCACGCCCGGATCGGTAACCATGGCGACCGCTCCTGAGCCTATCAGCATCCCTGAACAAAAGGAAATGCACACACCTGCTGAACAAACCAAGCCCATCCCAACTCCCAGGCCACGCCCAGAACACCTGCCTCTTAAAGGGCCAGCGCAGCATCTCCAGATGAGCGAGAGGAAACCGTCTCCTGTGTCTCCCTCCTCCTCCTCCTCCTCCTCATCATCATCGGAGCGCTTCCACCTGTATGAACAGTGTTCGTCTCCCGCTCAGGGAGAAATGAACGCTCCTCCTCTTCCTCCTAAGAGCTACGCCGTGGGCGTCTCTAAAGAGCCGTACAGACCCCCTGTTCCACCTCCTCGCGTCTCCGTCTGCTCCAGGACCTCGAATCCCAGAAGCACGTCATCCGGAAGCCCGCCCACGTCCAGGTACAGGACACACTTTATCTGTCAACTGCTGCAATGTTTAGTATGTAATAGAGCTGTGACGGTGGCAGATTTTTACCACCGCGGTGACCCTGGAGCACAAAAGCAGTCATAAGTAACACAGGTATATTTGTAGCAATAGCAACAATACATTGTATGGGTCAAAATTATTGATTTTTCTTTTATGCCAAAAATCATTAGGATATTAAGATCATGTTCCATGAAGATATTTAGTAAATTTCCTACCGTAAATATATAAAAACTTAATTTTTGATTAGTAATATGCATTGCTGAGAACTTCATTTGAACAACTTTAAAGGTGATTTTCTCAATATTTAGATTTTTTTGCTCCCTCAGATTCCAGATTTTCAAATATTGTCCTATCATAACAAACCATACATCAATGGAAATATTATTTATTCAGCTTCCAAATGATGCATAAATCTCAATTTCAAGATAATTGACCCTTATGACTGGTTTTGTGCTCCAGGGTCATAAATATATATATATATATATGAAGAGTTCAGATGCAAAACCTCTAAGTGCCATCTGAAATTTTCTTCTTAATTTTCACTTTAATGAATATAATGAATAGGTTCTTTTCATTGCCATTAAAGTGAAATAACTAAACATAAACATAGGAGCCTGATAGAAATGCTCATTGTAGAAGAAAATTTCAGACGGCACTTAGAGGTTTTGCATCTGAACTCTTCATATATATATTTATATTAGGGCTGGAGATTTAATGCATTAATTAGATTAATTAATGACAGTTAAAAATAACTCGTTAAAATTATTAACGCATTTAACCTCAATTAAAGATTGGATTTTAGTATTTCTATTATTTAATTAAAAAAAATCCCTATGGATTATAAATGTAGCCTTTTTTCTATGAACATTTGTGACCAACAATGTAAATTTTGTATACAAACATTTAATAAGTCACAGTTTTGCATATTTTTTTTTCAATCCTCCAAAACCATTTTGGCCAAAATTAAAAATTAATATTTTCGGGTAAATATTTTGGGTTGACATAAATTAAGTAATACTTTTAGTGACAGAGACTGCAATCTGTTTAATGAATTCTGCATAGAGCTTGATTTTTCATTACATTGTTATTTTAAATTATTATTATTATTAACCTGATCTGGACATAGTATGACATCATGACGGTTTTTCTTTTTAAAGTTTTCAAATTATTTTTAGATTGACTTTTTGTTGCTTTGAATTTCTAAATTAATATTTAGTGTTGCTGTAATAATGATTTAAAGACTCCCATGATATAGAAATGACAATTTAATAATATATATTTTTTACATTACACGTAATGTCACACATTACACTTTTTTCATTTTTATTACAAAAATGAATTGAATTTTGAACAAAATAATTTTACAATTCAGTAAAATAAATAATTGGTATTATGCAAAATATAATTATACAGTATTGTTTTTCATCAGCCCCCGTTATTTTAACTTTTTTTTAATATAATCATATTTAAACAGTGGAATTATGGTGAAAAACTGCATGATTCTGCACCGAAATCTTCACCAGTTGTTTACATTAAGTCATTTGTTTTATATTTCTCCATAGTTTTTAATTTGATTATGTAATTCTCAATGCTTTATGGGATTATAGTTCTTTCTCTCGTTAAAGCCGTTAAGATCACAGTCTTGTATCTTTGTCTGATTTTCACACTTTGTTGTGTTTCTCCTCGTAGCTGCTGGTTGGTTTGCTTCATGGTTTATAATTCTTAAAGACTTAAAAAAAATCCACACTTGTAAAAAGCAATGCTTCAGTCTATTGCAGTTCATTCATCACAATGCGATGGAAGGCGAAGTGCATTGTGGGATACATCACCTCACACTGCATGTTCTGTGGCATTCTGCACATTTGAGCAAATTGTCCAAGTATCCCGATCTGCATACGAAGCACATTGTGTTATTGTGAACACAGCGAACACTCATGACTCAGTGCTTTTACACAATGCTCTTTGCACAAGCTGTAGTTTTGTGTTTCCTGTGCGCTGACTCGAGGTCATTGAGTCATGAGGCCTGCAGACCGTCACACGGGTCAAACAGACCCGTGCAAATAAGTCAGAGCTGGGAAACAACATGACAAGCTTGATGGTTATTGTGATTAAGCACACTGCATGAATGCTGACGGTGAGAGCACCGCCCTCTGGTGAGCACCGGGACTGCTAATGAGAATATACTACTAGTGTAATGTGATTATTTTGGAAAAGCCTTAATTTTATTTTATTTTATTTTATTTTATTTTATTTTATTTTATTTTATTTTATTTTATTTTATTTTATTTTTTATTTTATTTATTTATTTATTTATTTATTATTATTTTATTTTTTATTTAATTTAATTTTTATTTTATTTTATTTTTTTTTATTTAATTTAATTTTTTTTATTTTTTTTTTTTTTTTATTATAATTTTTTTTTTTACAACTTATAAGTTGTGATTTTAATTAATTAATTAATTATTTATTTTTTGAGCCAGAGTTTGGCCGTTAAACACAGGACATCTGGGTTGTTTTTAATATGTATTTTTTTATTTTTTTAAATAGTTTTTAAAATTCTCCTGCTAGGGCTGCTCGATTATGGCAAAAATCATAATCACGATTATTTTGGTCAACATTGTAATCACGATTATTAGTGGGTCATATGAACAAAACTTTATATTACATTACATTTAGTCATTTAGCAGACGCTTTTGATGACAATAGAAGCAATGAAAATCAACAAAAGAGCAACGATACACAAGTGCTATAACAAGTATTAGTTAGCTTATTGTAATACACGTAGCAAGTTTTTTTTAAACTATATAATAAATAAAAAGAAAACAGATCGAATACAATAAGAATAGAGAAGCTAGTGTTAGTTTTTTTTGTTTCTTTTTTAAGATATTAGTGATAAAAGTCTTCAAAAATGATTGACTGTCAGTAATACAATAAAAACAAAAAAAGCAAAGGTCAAAAACAATATAAAAAAGATACAACTGAAACAAACAGTGCTTTAAGTTTATTTAATTCAAGTCTAAAGTAATCAGCTAACAGCATACTACAGAAATCAAATCAAATATAAAATAAAACCGTCTTCACTGTAATAATTAAACTTGCTTTGTTTCTTATTAAAGTTACAAAAGTCCTTCAGTCGAGCTGAGAGTGGTTTTCTGTCTTTTGTTGTTTGATACGCAGGAGGAATACTGTTTACATTCACTTAAAGTCCGTGTAAAGTATTAAATGTTGACTTAAAGAGCTGATAAAAATGTAAAAACTGTAACTTGAATGCAATGTAAGTCGCTTTGGATAAAAGCGTCTGCTAAATGCATAAATGTAAATGTGTGTTCTGAGTTAGTCACACCACAGAAAAATGTGTTATTAACCACCCGGACAAATTTGAATGCTAAAAAAACGCCTAGTAAATAAAATAAGGTATCAAAATCTTGAAAAAATCAGCTCTCAAGCGCTGGGGGCGTGTCCACTGAAGCCACGCCCACTCGCCGTCTCTCTCAACTCCTCTGCAGCTTATTTAACAAGGAGACCGAGCTGTTTTGTAAATGATCACAACCAGGTATTATGCATTTACATGACGAAGGCATAGCTAGCTAGGAAACTGTAACTAACGGTAATGACAGTAACTCGCGATTGAGCCGTGAACCACTGATGCTAATGCGCTCTAGTTATTAGGTGTGTTCGACTTGAAGCAGCGCTGCAGAACGATCAGTGTTTGACAGAGAGAGCGATTGGAAAGCATCAGGAGCCGGTTGCACCAGCTGTACGTAAGTTACAACTTAGCCTAGTTTTGACGTAAATGGCCACTAAGTTACATCTTACGCACTACTAAATATTTGTTTGTTGCACCATTACACTTAGTTGAAGTGTGACTCTACGTATAAACTAAATATCTACGGAAGCGTCTGGTCAGGAGTAACGGTTGAATAAAATAGCAGACTGAGTGAACTGCATCAATATTCTCTTCTTTTACCCGACAACCTTCAATCCTTTAGGCATATATGATGCTGCTGACATTTACACTCACGTACATATTAATAGAGAGAGAATATGTGAATAAACGTAGGCCTACTTTGTTTTTATTAGCGCGTCTTCAACACCCCATCTACAGCGTGCCTCTGTGCGCTTTGGTCCATGTTGCGCATGTCAGATGAAATAATAAACAAATTTATTTCAGTGCGGAGCGACGTCGCGGAAGGCAGACGTGAAATTGAGGAGTATATCGCTAAATGATGAGCTCAAGCTCCTTTTATAATCTGTAACTGGTTTGTTTAGGACTGTACAGTGCACAAAACATCAGTCTGAATAAATGTAGTACAGTATGTGTGTGATACAGTTTTGCATGTGTATGAGCCTGTTTACAACAAAGATATCATTTATTGCCATGCTTTTCTCTAAATTAACTTAATAACATAGTCGAGTGTTTGAAATACTTATTTTTTGTGACCAGACGTGGTTTCATATGTGTTTCCCACAGGATTTTGTGAGACTGTGGTGGGTGGACCTCGGTCCCTCTAGGGCAGGGGTTCCCAACCGGGGGGGTCACGGCCCACTAGGGGGCCTCAGTGATCCTCCAAGGGGGCCGCGAGATGGCTTAAAATTAATTTAAATATTATCCTATAATTGTTTAATTTCATTATTGATGTGTTAAATTAAAATGATCAAAGCACGGCCTCTCTCGTGCGCAGCAAGCCTCAAGCACTGTTAAATACAGACTGAACATCGGCTCAATACTTCCAACCGCTGCACGCAAACTACATCTCTGGGCTGTATGAAGCAAACCGTCGCACTAATGTAAAGGTAAAGACGATTAGAGTCAAAATAACGAACTTAAGCGTGCCTAATGAATGACACTCCTGTGTATCAGAGTCGTACATTAGGCACGCATTATATGATTCACAAACTGCGCGCTCTCTGGGCTCTGATCCCTTTGTGTGAAATTTCAATATTTGCATAGTTGTCTAAATTAATATCCTGTGCGTGTTTTATAACGGATGCTCACCCATAGAGGAGGATCTTGTGAAGCTTGTTATAGACATGTGAGCATCAGACGCGCTCTGACGGAGGAACTGTTCACTGATCCCGTCTTCAGATCGATGTGTTTCAACAGATTTAAAATCGATGTGATGCATTTTTCATTTGTATGTTTATTTTTTTTTAATGGATACAAACAGTAGGCTATATTTTCAGTCAGTCCAGTTCAATGGGACAGGTGTAGTGAGTGGTCTTTTGGCATCTCTCTGTTGTCCTGTTTGGTATGGCAGGTTTATATTATTTTATATAGGTTTATAGCATTTATATTATTTTAAAAAGTTAGAATTGAGCAGATTGTTTCCTTTTAAGTTATGAAGTATAGCTTTAATTTAAATTTTTTTTTTTTTTTATGACATGCAGTAGAAAAATAATAAGGCAAAACAAATGTTTTGGTTAATAAAAAAAAGTTTTAAAATAAACACTTTTCTCTCTGCTGCAGGAGTACAGTATAAGAGGAGATGTCAGGGAGGCCTTGCAAAATTGACCGGAGAAGGAGGGGGGCTCTAGGGGGGTTCGGGGGCATGCCCCCCCCGTAAGAAAATTTTGTACATTTTAAAGTTAAATTCATCTACGTGGTGCACTTTGAGAGTTCAAAATGAAGATCTCCAACACAGGTTCAGTGTGCAAACTAGCTGGTGAAGACTCGCACTCGAGGTTTAAAGAGGGACTCAATGCTGTTTTTAGTTGTGATATAGTGTCTCAGTCTAAATTACACTCACACCGGTGAAGTGGAAGCCAAACAAATTAGAATATAATGACAATAATGTTATATTATTATTCCTATGACAGTAATAGCCATATATTGGAAAACAATTACACTGTAAAATAAATGAAAATTAATATTTCACAGGTATATTATTTGACCTTATTCTACAGTACACTCATTCATTATGTTTAATTACATGCATTCGAAACTTCCCTTAAGTCAGTTCCCTTCAGAAATATATTCATATAAACCCCCACCGCAATATTTATATTTTTCATCCTATAAACAGTAAGCTTGCTCTGCCTGTACAATATTTTCTTTGTTCGCGTCTGTTCATTTTAGTCCTTGCTTGCAAGAGATAAACGTATGAACTTTTATTTTGGCGGAAACTGTAGTTGAGCTTTTATTTTGGCGGAAAACGCCAGCTTCTGTGAAAAGAGGTTTACAAACGCGTCTCGTTTCAAATCTAGCGAAATACTGTCAACATTTGCCTATTAAAATGTTGAAAATTATGCCGTTCGTTTGACGGACACTTGGCAAAAGCAATGACACAACGTTAAAGACCTTTTATGTTATAATGGAGAGTATAAATATATTTTCGGTTTATTATGAAACTGTGGCGGGCCGCCACAGACTAGCTAATGAATGGGAAACACTGGAAACACTTAGTGATAAATGTCGATTAGCATTGCATTATAAATATACTTTCCTTATAAAAATACCCAATATTGAAGAACCATATACACAGACAAACCATATATTTTCTGCAATCGTATGTTTATTGTCCGTTACAATTTCTCTGTTGTGCGTTTTATTCAGCGATAACTGGATATCTTCATGGAGCGTCGTCAGTATATTACTTCTGCGATGCATGCGTGTAGTTTCTGCTCAAGAGCGCCCTCCGGCTTCCAGGATGAATTAAACAAGCATTACGTGTGCACTCAGTAATGCTCACAACACACTATCGGGGGTAAAAATAGGAAAGATAATACTTTTCTCTAAAGAAACAGGATTCCCTGAATTATCGTCATTGATATCGTTATCGCAATAAATACCAGAAATATCGTGATATATTTTTAAGCCCATATCGCCCTAGTTTGAAGGCGTGTGATGGTCATTGATCTGTACTTACATTTACATTTATGCATTTAGCAGACGCTTTTATCCAAAGCGACTTACATTGCATTCAAGTTACAGTTTTACATTTGATCAGCTCTTGCTTTTCCTGGGAATCGAACCCATGATCTTGGCGTTGCTAGCGCCATGCTCTACCATTTGAGCTACAGGAAAGCTATTTTGTACTGTTTGATTGGATTCAGTCTCCTCAGTGAGTTAATAGTAGTTCTGTAGTGTTTAGTGTTTGCTTTTATCAGTCGTTGTTCTGCATGTGAGCTCTAGATGTCAGCAC
>CM041814.1:2004535-2017035 GCA_023376895.1 Aspiorhynchus laticeps
GGAAGCTCTTTGTTTTTCTGAAGGTCTCGACACACAGACGCGTTCACGTCTAAAAGAGACTTCCGCCTGTCTTCTGTGTGGGTGGTTTAGGTCTCGTTCACTCGTTCTCGACGTGGTTCTCCAGCTCTCTCGTTTTTCTTCACACTTGTCTACTGGACTGTGTTTACTGATCTGATGTTTATCAGTGTGTAACAGGATTTCGGTCACTCTCATACGTCTCTGATGGCCTTATTTGGCGTGTTTGAGCACGTAAGTTCAATGTGGAAGTGAATGTTTGTTGTTCTCTTTCCTTATGTACTTTGTGTCTAATCTCTTGTGTTTGTTCTGTTGATTGTGCGTGTTTTTAATGATCTCTTTTGCTTGTCCGATCAGTGTTTCGTGAGGTTTCTCTAAACTGAGTCAAACTAGACTGTATTTTCTGTAGATGATGTTTGCCGGTTTTCTAACTGTATTCCTAGTAATCGTTATTTTAAGCAGCTGTAGGGAAACTGTAATCTCGCTGCAGTTTATGCTCTTCAGAGCCTTACGTTCATTTCCGACGGCATCACAGCTGTATTTATTATAAGCTGATGCTCTGCACTGTAAACCGCAGTTTCATCTTTCTAGTGGTTTGTGTTCATGTCGTTCCTTTCTCTCGAGCGCTGCACGTTTATCTTTGTTTGTTATCAGTCGTAAGCACACGTCATCTCTTACTTTATTCAGTGGTTCACACAAAAACCATCAGTCATTGGGGAAAGTGCTCAGTAAGTGAGATCTGCGTTCGCTGATGAACCGTTCACTTCCTGATGTTTAGCGAGTTCTGCTCATTTCTGTCTGTTTGTACATTAGAGAAGTGTTTTTGCTCAGTAATGTTAATTCAAGTTCATTTGAATCTGTACTGAGCATCAGGATAAACAACATCTGTCTCTACATTAGTTAGTAGTACTGGTTGATTGATATGGGTTTTGGTAGATGCTTGAAAATGTTTACTAGTTCGGAGTTAGTTGCACTTTTGTCTTAGACGTTGGATTATTCAAGGAAAAGATGAGCTGAAAATTAGTTCATCCGAGATTTGTTTCTTCATCAGGTTTGTAGAAATGCATCACTGCATCAGTGTCTCAGCAATGAATGCACTGCAGTGAATGGGTGCCGTCAGAATGAGAGTCTGATAAAAACATCACAATAATCCACACCACTGCAATCCATCAGTTAACATCTGGAGAAGACAAAAGCTGAAACAAATCCAGCATTAAGACGTTTTTAACTAAAATACCATAGAGTACATAATCCATAATAACTCTTCCTCCAGTGATAAAGTGTTCTGATCTGAATCAGGAGAGAAATCTGCATCAGATCAAAACAGCTCTAAACAAATATGTGACTGGATTTTGATGTGAGAGACAACAGCAGATGCACTTTTTCACTGAAAGAAGCGTTATTGGTTAATAATATACATTTTGTCACTTAAAGAGCACTAATGACAGGAACAGTAGCTCCTGTTTTTCTAGAAGATGTAAGACGCAGTTTTCTGTTTACACATGCAGTACGGGTATAGAACAGGTTTCTGCTGCTCCGGAGTCCAGTAGTAGGGATGTTTATGAGGATATTATCAATATCGTGATAGCAAAACTGTCTCTATATTATATCGTGGTCACATGACGATATGAAGTGATCGGTCTTCCGGGCAAAAAGTGTAGTTTTTAAAATATATTTGTTTTTGGTCATTATGTTTTGGCACAGTATCTGTCAAACGAGCTAAAACCGAATATGCTCAATCTCTTCATCAAGTCTGTTTTAAAGCGAAGCACACACTTCATTCAGTCGATCAGCTCGTGATCCGGTGTTTTCTGCGTCTCAGAACGGCTTCGTTCTCACTGAATGATGCAGTCAACTCCTTTATTACACTGATGTGAGTTTAGAGCACGTTTGGGAACAACAGACACCAGTTCTGCTTTATTTCAGCTGCAGATGATTACAGCGTTTCACTAGATTTGTAGCGAGACGTGTTTTTGTGTCTGTTTTCACTGAAGCTGGAGTTTAACTTCAAAATAAAAGCTTAAAGTGCAGTATTAACGGCAGACAGCGAGCGGTTTAAATGCAGTCCAAACTCAAAATATCTCTTTCAAGTGTAGAAATTAGGAACAAAGTATTGTCATTTCCCTACTGTAGTGTAAAGCAGAAATAATATACCTATGCAGTGTTTCCCATTCATTAGGCCCGCCACAGTCTAATCTGTCCCGCCACAGTTTCATGATATTTAATATTTTTGAAAGAAGTCTCTTTTGCTCATCAAAGCTGCATTTATTTGATTAATTCTCTTCACAAATATTTTTCCTGGCCATTAAACTGTTTTTGCTACTACTCATATTTAATAATAATAATTAAAAAAAAAAAGCCATTTGAAATTAAAACCAACCACTACATTTTAATCACAATACAAACAATGATGCTACGTTGAAAATTATGCTAATGTGAAAACAAAGTGTAACTGGTGGCTGTTGCGGTCTCAGATCTCACAGCACGTTCAACAACAGACTTCAGTGTGAACGGAGACGCAGAAAACACCGGATCACGAGCTGATCGAGTGCACGCTTGGCTTTGAAACACACAGCACAAACAGGCTTGATGACGAGAGAGCCATATTACGCTTAGTCCGTTTGATGCTTTGCGAAAGCAATGCCACGAAGCAACGTTGAAGACCTTTTATGTTATAATGAAGAGTATAAATATATTTTCGGGTTACTTATCTTATTCCAGAATTTTGACCGGTGATGTGAATAAAATAATAATGTTTAATACCCTAATTAAACATTGCACAACTTGTATTACTTCTTGGAGCAGCTTACACTTTGTTGTTGTTAATCCTATAGTTATTACACTGCAAAAAATGCCTTTCTTACTTAGATTTTTTGTCTTGTTTCCAGCCAAACAAGTAAAAAACGAGTAAAACTCATTGTCTCGTTTTCAGAAAAAACATGTCAAAATTAAGTGAGTTATTGCTTGAAACAAACAAAATAATCTGCCAATGAGGTAAACAAAATAATCTTGTTTTCTGTTTGAAATAACATTACTTTTCTTACCCCATTGACAGATTATTTAGCTTGTTCTAAGCAAAAACTCACTTAATTTTGACATGTTTTTTCTGAAAACAAGACAATAATTTTTACTTGTCTAGAAAATCCTTCTTGATTTAAGAATTTTTAGATATTTTGGCCGGAAACAAGACAAAAAATCTAAGTAAGAAAAGCATTTTTGTAGTGAATGCAAACTTGGATGTGTAGTATGATGTAATATACAGGAAATTTTTACATAAAATTATTAAATGGATAAAAAAAATCAGGGTTGTTTTATTAGCACTTACATTTACATTTACATTTAATCATTTAGCAGACGCTTTTATCCAAAGCGACATACAAATGAGGAGAACAATAGAAGCAATCAGACCATCGAGAGAGCAACAGTATACAAGTGTCATGACGAGTCTCAGTTAGTCTCGCACAGTACACGTAGCTAGAAGTTTTTTTTTTTTTTTTTTTTTTTTTTTTTAAATAGAATAGGTAAGTTAGTATTAGTTAGTCAGGTGCTGGCGAAAAAGATGTGTCTTTAGATGTTTTTTGAAAATGGCTAAAGACTCAGCTGTTGGAATTGAGATCGGGAGGTCATTCCACCAGCTGGGCACAGACCAGGAAAAGGTCCGTGAGAGTGATTTGGTACCTCTTTGGGATGGCACCACAAGGCGTCGTTCACTTGCAGAACACAAGCTTCTGGAGGGCGCATAAGTTTGAACCAGCGAGTTTAGGTATATTGGTGCAGTGGCAGTTGTGGTCTTGTAGGCAAACATCAGTACCTTGAATTTGATGCGAGCGGCTATTGGTAGCCAGTGTAACCTGATATAATAACAAACACTTCACGTGTTTGTTATTGCCTCCTTAAAAAGATTCGCTTGGATAAAAGCATCTGCTAAATGATTAAATGTAAACATGTTTTAAGTTGATCCAGAAAGTCTAGGGATGCAAAAATGGAGTCATAATTAAAAAAAAAAAAAAAAAAAAAGTTTGTTGATGAATGAAATCGTTGGTTAATTTGAGGATGTGAAAGCAGAAGAGCAGAATGAATCAGTCTGAGTGAGGTGTTCATTGCGCTGCTGTTTGGTTAGCAGTTATTCTTTAAAGTCCGTGTAAAGAGAATTGTTTACATTACAAATGTTTACATTACAAATGTTAGAAATGTATTGCTGAAACACATTACAAAGACTCTGAACTATGTAGTACTGAATTGTGGAGTTAAACCGTTAAACAGTTTTTCACTAATTCTGTGTTCAGGATTTTTTGGGGGGCGGGGCTAAAACGGTGGCTCGATGATGCAATGGAGCCACCGAGCGTGGCCCCGCCCCTAACACTATAATAACTATGTTGAGAGGTCAAGTTCTTAGTTTGTCTTTTTGAAAGTCTGTGATGTTATATATACAGATTCTAGGGTGAATGATACCCGGGTGTTAGCCCAGAGACATCAATATGTGGCAGAATACATACAATTTAAAAACATGGAGCGTTCACAATTCGCATCTAGAAACGCGAGCTGAACCGCTTCCTCTTCTTTCAAAGCGCTCTCGTGGTGTTTGCCGTTGCTAAGCAACCATGAGCCGCGCTCGCCTTGACGACGAGAAGGTTTCAACTCACTACAGCGCTGACGCGTGTCTACAATTAAATAACGAACTTGCACGCTCAAACATATATGTCTGTATAAATCCAATTAAGCTACTAGAGGTAGCATCAGTAGCATCCATTCAGCTTGTAGCGGTATTTGACAGTTGAGAGAGACGGGTGCTTTCCCGCGAGTGGGCGTGTTTTCAGTGCCGACAGCGGACACGCCCCCAGCGTTTGAGAGCTGAGAATCCTGCTTATTTTTCAAAGATTTTGATAACTTATTTTAGTCACTTGGCGGGTTTTTTTATCATTTAAATTTGGCTGGGTGGTTAATAACACATTTTTCTGTTGTGTGACAAACTCAGAACACATATTTTAATATCACTTTACACAGACTTTAACACCGAACTGAATGTCTCTCTGGATTCTTTAAGGTGCGTTCACACCAGACGCGAATGAAGCGTTAAGCGCGAGAGATTTACATGTTAAGTCAATGCAAAGACGCGAATAGACATCCTGCAGCGCGATTCGCGCGAATTGAGCGCTTCGGGCGTTTGCCGCGAGTTGAAAAATCTGAACTTTGGCGGATATTCGCGCCGCGTTAACCAATCAGGAGCTTGCTCTAGTAGTGACGTGATTACGACGTAGCGAGCGGAGGGAATCCAAAACAACAATGGAGGACAAAATAATCATCGCTGTACAGCCGGAGCTGTACGATACATCTTCATACTTTTACAGAAACAGGAATAAAAAGGATTTTGCTTGAAAGAAAGTGAGTGAACATGATATCGCTGTGATCTAAAGCTCTGTGCATTAACAGAACCTGCTTTACTGATGAGATGTGCATGACAATCACATGCGATTTATCATGCAGCCCTAATTTTTGTTTGTTTGTTGATCACAAAGTAAATGAGGAAAACTAGGATGCCGGTTGTATTCAAAGCGCCGCACGTTTACCGTGACAGAAGCCCCTCCCATGACGCGGATTCGCGTCTGGTGTGAACGCACAGTTAGCAAGAGTGCAGCAGTGTTTCTGATAGAAATGCGGTTGAAGTTACAGAGCTGAAGCGCTAGTGCAGGCTTCATTCATAAATCAGTATTTAGCAGATGTTTTGTATAACTGACGGTCAGTTGTTCCGCTGGTCTCAGGAAGCAGCAGCATTGTTTGACCTGATCTTTAACACACATCAGGAAATGTGTTTCCAGTCTGATAAATGTTCAACAAACGCTGATCAGATTCTGAAATAAACCTGTGAATTCCTGTATGCTGTGTAAATGTAGGGTGAACATCAGCTGTCGAAACGTGGCCAAGTTCACCTTTTATTCACAGTTACACCGTGTTTATTGTGTGCAGAATCTCTTTTACTGCTGTAGTAAGACTTGCTGTCTGTTTGTTTATTATTTAGAACCAAATAAGCCATTTGTTTATCAGACAAATATAGTAGCTGCTGAATTATTTTATGCTTTAAGAAGTCTCTTCTGCTCATCAAGGCTGCATTTAAAATACAGTAAAATATTATAATTTAAAATAGCTGTTTTCTGTGTGAATATTTGTTGGTGTAAATGATCAAAGCTGAATTCTCAGCATCATTACATTACAACAATATATTTTTGTTGAAGTTGTGATACATTACCATTCAAAAAGTTTGGTGGCAGTAAGATAAAAAAAATAAAAATTAATACTTTTAATCATCAAGGATGCATTAAATCTATCAGAAATGACAGTAAAGTCATTTATAATGTTACAAAATGTTTCTATTTCAAATAAATGCTGTTCTTTTGAAGTTTCTATTCATCTGTGAATCCTGAAAAATAAAATGTATCACGGTTTACACAAAAATATTAATTGTTTTCAACATTGATAATAATCAGAAGTGTTTCTTGAGCAGCAAATCAGCATATTATTATGATTTCTGAAGATCATGTGACACTGAAGACTGGAGTAATGATGCTGAAAATACAGCTTTGATCACAGAAATAAATTACACTTTAACACATATTCACATAGAAAACAGCTGTTTTACATTATAATAATATTTCACATTTTTTACTGGATTTTTGATCAATGCAGCTTTGATGAGCAAAAAAGACGTCTTTCAAAAATATTAGGCTAAACGTCATATTTCTTATTTCAAAATTTTGACCGTGATGTGAATAAAATAATAATACGTAATACTCTAGTTAAACATTGCACAACTTATTTAATATTTACTTCCTAGTATTTAATATTTACTTCCTGAAGCAGCTTACACTTTGTTGTTGTTAATCCTGTAGTTATTATGCAAACATGGATGTGTAGTATGATGTACAGGAAATTTTAACATGAAATTATTAAATGAATAAAAAATCGAGCAGAAACATAAGATCAAGTCCATTATGATTTTTATGTGATTTAAATTGTGTCTCTGAGGAGTGACTCATGTGAAGCTCAGGTGTGTTGGTTGATCTCTATCTGCTTTCATTGAACCTGTTGCGTCAGGTGCGTCTGATCTCAGAGACGTGCTGCGACACGAACCCCGATCTCTCTGTTAGTGTCAGAACAGAGCTGGTGTCTGTCTGCCGCTAGCGTCGACTCCTCACCATGAAGAAGTTCAGTCGGCTGATCAGCAGATGGTCCTCTGATCTGAGTAATAATGAATCTTTCTCTGTCTGCTCCTCCAGCGCTCCTGCAGATGAGCCGGCAGACACGGATCGAGTCCCAGAAGTCCCGTCTCGGATCATCAGACCTCCGAACGAGAGCCAAAGGAGAGACGTCCCACCGCCGCCGAACAAAAACAGTGAGTAGATTTAATTTATCACGTGAGGAGAAGCTGACAGGAGTGAGGTGAGACAGACAAGCGCCTGTTTTAAAAATATTATGGATTTTGAAAAGCCTTCTTCCATTTATCTAAAGTGAAGGTCCGAAATGTTCGTATGCGTTTTTCAGACTTTTCGTACTTATTCGTCATCCTTTCCCATCAACATGCTTGGTACGAATGTGAAAACGCAGAAAATCGAACCTGGTCCAATTTTTTATTTTTAATTTATTTATTTATTTTTATGACGGATGAAAGTTTTGACACAGCGTGAGGTCGTATTTATTTTATAACGTGTGAAAATTTCAGACTCGGTGTGCAATGGCCTTGATAGTGGAATTTTTTTAAACATTCGTTTCTTATTTATTTAGTTCCACAGTATTTGCTGATTTTTATTTATTTAAACTGTGTATTTTTATTTTATTTTTTTACATCAAGTATGCCGTGTCTCCAAGCGTTCTTATTCGTTTTGCTAATAAACATACGTTTCTTATTTATTTGGTTTCACAGTGTTTACTGATCTTCAGTTTTGTATACCTAAACTTTGTGTAAGTTATGCACACACACACACACACACACACACACACACACACACACACACACACTCTCACTAGTATTTGTAAATATTAAGCCACAAAACGACTATTTAAATATGACTTCTGCCTGTCTCTGTGTTAATGTATGGCGCAGACCTGCAGTTTTGTTTGCTACTCATACAGAAGCGCACGAGGCTTGCGGTGATATTTACGTCTGCCGCCTCACTAAATGAGGACATAAATACATGAACAACATCCCCAGAACTGCTCTGAGAGTCATGAGCATTTGAGTAAAACTATCCTCTCACAGAAAGGTATTCACGGCAACCCGTCAAAATAAAAGTCCGGCTTTCAATTGTAGACATTGCGGCAGAAATATAGTACTATTGTTCATGTACGTAATAGCCTACAAAAATTATTAAAACCTTATTTTTAAGGAATAATCATAAAATATGTCTTCAATGTTTTAATTGTAATATTAAATCCCCTTTATTTTCCTAAAAAATAAGATGTGTTTAATTTTCATTAAATTAAATTAATGTTTTTATGCCGGAAAAAAACGGACCCCCCCGCCCCCCAAAGCCATAAACCTAGGGGGACACACTGAAATGCATTACTTTTAAAAGTAAGTTTCCCCAACACTGTGCGTAAGATTGTACTACAGAAAACATGCCATGACTTTAACCTCATCAACCGTTAATCTAGCATTACTAAACTAACATTAAACCACCAATCCATTATACGAGGCACACATTCATGATGTGTGTTTGTGACGGGTAGGGCTCATATGGCATATTGCCAATATGGCCAAAAAATTTTATCTTTTTTTTTTTTTTTTTTTTTTTTTTTAAGAATGTTTGACCGATTCTTGGTTTCTTTACGATTTTTAACTAGTCAACTTGAAAATTTAACTACAACATGATTCAATAAACTTTTTCTTTATTAACCCTCTAATTCTATTCCAAGTGCAGCACATATGAAGTTGTCAACATGATGTAAATGTTAAACAAATAACTTAAGTATCTTTAAAGTACATTCAATATTGCAAAACTTTTCATACTTAAGTACAATAAATATTACATACTTTAAAACCTTTACTCAAGTAATATTCTAAACGGTGACCTCAACTTCTGCCAAAGTCATTTTCTGGTGAGATATCTTCACTTTTACTCGTGCCGCTTTTACTTCATCCACTACTGCACCGTTCTCATGCATTAATGCTGTTAGTGGTTTGTTAACCGCTGCGGTCGCTCTCAGTCTGTCTTTAACACCTTATATGAGTTTAAGAGGCACAGTGACAAAGATGGGCTCTGTTTGCTTGGGTCAGTGTGCTAATACTGCCTCAAAACACCCTAGCAACCACACACGACACCTTAACAACTGCCTGCAACCACCCACAACACCTTAGAAACAGCCTTGTCATTGTTTCCTAAACCACGTCCTTCGTTTCTTCCTCTAAAGTCTGGGTGGAGTTATTGATTAAGTGGAATCGGAACCAGAATTGCATTCCTCAGGATTTTATCATTATTCTTGGCATCGTCGTCTTTTGTTGAGTTTCTCTGTGTGAACCGCCTCAGCTGGAGCGCAGATCTCGTCAGACCAGCTTTTAATGATCTGTAGTAGTTCTTAGGCAGATGATACATGGGGCAACTCTTCTGAGCAGTGTTGCTTTGGGCACTTTCCCATTGAGATTGGGCAACAGATTTCTGTCTGGATGCTTTAGATTGGTCTGGGCCCTGTGTCTCTCCTGGTTGCCCGTTGACGGCAACACTGACCTGACGGCAAAGCAGCTGTATCAGCTTTACAGCTGTGTGTGTGTGCGTGAGTTAGAAGTGTGTGTTTGCATGTGTTAGTTTATGTGTGAGTGTGTGTGCGTGCATGCGTGTGTAAGTGTGTGTGTGATTCTGTGTGAGAGTGCTTGAGTGTGTGCATGCATGAATGTGTGTGTGTGATTCTGTGTGCGTGCGTGAGTGTGTGCGTGCATGAGTGTGTGTTTCTGTGTGAGTGTGCGATTCTGTGTTCATGTGCATGTGTGCGTGCATGAGTGTGTGTGCATGCATGTGTGTGTGTGTGTGTGCATGCATGTGTGCGTGTGTGTGTGCATGCATGAGTGTGTGTGTATGCGATTCTGTGCGTGTGTGTGTGATTCTGTGTGAGTGTGTGCGTGCATGCATTAGTGGTGCAACGGATCACAAAACTCACGGTTCGGATTATACTACGGATTTTGAGTCACAGATCGGATCATTTTTCGGATCAGCAAAAAAAAGTTGTGTAAACTACTAGCTTTACTACTAAAGTCAGTAATAAACCAAGAACAATTACACAAATTAATTAGATTTTCAACCAATAGATAGATTTCCAGCCTACAACAAACATAAAATTATAATTAAAGACAGTAACAGTAGTATTCAGGTGCAGAAATGTAAAAATTAAGTGTAAAACACAATAATGCTTACTGCATGAGTTAAATACAGATGATTAGCAGACAGAAGCAGGTGTTATAGGCTGCTGTCTCTTTAAGACTAAATGCACGGACCAAATACTGACACACATCCGGTTTCTTTCTCCGCTGTATACGTTAACTTAAGACATAACTGACTGTGTTTACCAGAATACTTGCCAAAACGGGTATTTTAACATAACTTTGTGTGTGTGTATGTATCCATCCGTTGAGGCGTTGTCTGAAACGCGGTATCTAAATCACGCTCTCTCTCTCTGTGCGTGTGCGTGCTTCAGTGTGTGCGGCAGCGGCTGCGCGCAGAAAATGGAGCGCGTGCAAATAATAAACTTTCTCTCTATGGTGGTTAAACTTATCAGTTAATCCGCGAATCACATGCGTGCCGAACCGTGGGGACTGGTCCGTACGGATCACGGATCACCTACGATCCGTTGCACCCCTAGCATGCATGAGTGTGTGTGTGATCCTGCTTGAGTGTGCATGAGTGGGCATGCGCGCATGAGTGTGTGCGTGCGTGATTGTGAGTGTGCGTGTGATTGTGTATGCATGTGTTAGTGTGTGTGTACCTGATTCTGTGTGTGTGTGTGTGTACCTACTAAACCACATTTTGGGGACAAATTTGTACTCAAAAGTGAGTTAACCTGACAAAATCTCCAAAAATCTCCCTTTGTGGATGTCCTCATTTGTAAAACTGGTATAAAAATAAAGTAATCAAAGTTTTTTTTATTGTAAAAATTAGGTAGGTAGGTTTAGAGTGTGGGTTAGGATTAGTTTATAAAATCTATTTTATCTTAATCCTCTTCGTCCCACGTGGGACATAACCCTAGTCACATAAGTGACATTATGACAGCTTCAGATGAAAGCTCTTCTAGGGAAGTCAGAAGCTTGAAAGAGAGTTTTCTGGGGCCTAAGTCTGTAGTCCGTCTTGTATGAGACATCCAAAACAGCACAGGTTATCAAAGAAATGGACTGATATGATCTGGACATACTGGGTATAAGTGAGAGCAGATGGACTGGCTCAGGTCACAGTGAGGGCTCAACCATCCTTTTCTCTGGCAGAGATGACCATCATTCAAGTGGTGTAGCACTAATTATTAAGAAGGATGTAGCTAAATGCCTGCTAGAGTAGGAACCCATCAGTGATCGCTTATAAAATCTATAACTGTCTGTATATAGAAACAATAGAAGTATATGTAATGTCCCCATTTAGATAGCTAAGTAGTGTGTGTGTTTGTGTGTATCTGTGTATCTGTGTGTGTGTGTGTTTGTTTGTGTGTATTTGTTTGTGTATGTGTGTGTGTGTATCTGTGTGTGTCTGTGTATCTGTGTGTGTGTGTACCTGTGTGTGTACCTGTGTGTGTCTGTGTATCTGTCTGTGTGTGTCTGTGTATCTGTGTGTGTGTGTGTGTGTGTGTGTGCACGTGAGTGTGTGTGTGTATCTGTGTGTGTCTGTGTGTATCTGTGTGTGTGTGTGTGTACGTGTGTGTATCTGTGTGTGTGTGTGTGTGTGCACGTGAGTGTGTGTGTGTGTCTGTGTGTATCTGTGTGTGTGTGTGTGTATCTGTGTGTATCTGTGTGTGTGTGTGCACGTGAGTGTGTGTGTGTATCTGCGTGCGTAAGAAAATAAAGCTACATTTGGTTTAACATGCAATTTTGCACTTTACCACATAGTGTTAAAAAATGATGTATTTTTTTGTGGTCCTGTGTCACAAATGTCTTATTTTTGAGTCAGTAATCAGATTTTTCATCCATCACGCAGCATTTGGAAGGTCGAGTCGTGTTAAAGAAATGTTGCGTTGAAATATATCTGTATCTCTATATCTCTTCCCGTTTCCCTCATTCTGTTCTCTTCTGTGTAGAGTTGGATTCAGATGAAAGTTCAGATGAATATGATGATCGCGAGCCCAGCAGAGACGCTAAACTCATAGACATGGCCAGCAAGGTGCGTTTCACACACTGTTTTATTCCCAGAATTGTCCAATAGCAACAGACGCTGTATGATTGACAGCTGCTTCCTCCAATAGATGTCCTTGATGGTTCCCAAGGTGACGAAACCCCGTTACAGCAGCCTGTGCAGCGACGACGA
>CM041814.1:2022035-2054535 GCA_023376895.1 Aspiorhynchus laticeps
AATGTAATATTTTATTTGTTTATTCTTCACCAGAAAGACAAAGTTCTGTTTGGGAGTGTGTAACCTTATTGTGTGCATTTGTGTTTTTTTTATATTAAATAACAAAATTAATAAAATAATAAATAAAATATAATTTAATAAAATAAAATAACAATTTTATAATCATTTTATAATAAACATTTTTATTAAAAAATAACATTAATATTAACAATAATAATAATAATAATAATAATAATAATAATAAAATTAAAATATTAATATATATATATATATATATATATATATATATATATATATATATATATATTATTTTTTTTTTATTTTATTTTATTTTTTTTTAAGTTGTTTTTGCCATTTTTGTTACTTTTTTTAAAAAGTTTTTTTTTATTATTAACTCTTATTTCAGTTTTTGTTATTTCAGCACATCAGGTTAAACTAAATGAAAATTAGAAATGTTGCCTCGGCTGAAATTAAATAAAACATTTTTTTATGGTTTTTATTTCAATTTTAGTTAACTACAATTACCATGAAGTGCAAATAAAATGATTCATTGATTTATTTCACGCTGAGCGAAATCATGCCGTCACGTCATCTTATATACATGCATAAATTCATACAAAACAATTATAATATAAATTAGGGTTTAATTATGAATTAATTTGCTTGACATGACTGGACTGTTATAAAATTGCATTTTCTTTGATATGTTTGTTTGTGAGAGCTGTTACTTTTGTCTGATTGTAGTGATCAATGTTATATTACATAATTTAAAACTGTATGAGTGTTTGTGTACATTTATAGTTTAGAGATTTTAGTAAAAAATTATAATAATAATGTACAGAAATGTCCTCATTTACATAGCTAAATAAAGATGTTTGTTTCGTGTGTGTGTATGCGTGTGTGTGTGTGTGCGTGTGTGTGTGTATGCGTGTGTGTGTATGCGTGTGTGTGTATGCGTGTGTGTGTATGCGTGTGTGTGTATGCGTGTGTGTGTATGCGTGTTTGTGTATGCGTGTGTGTATGCGTGTGTGTGTATGCGTGTGTGTGTATGCGTGTGTGTGTATGCGTGTGTGTGTATGCATTCGTTTGCGTGTGTATGCGTGTGCGTGTGTATGCGTGTGCGTGTGTATGCGTGTGCGTGTGCGTGTGTATGCGTGTGCGTGTGTATGCGTGTGCGTGCGTATGCGTGTGCGTGCGTGTGCGCGTGCGTGCGTGTGTGTGTGCGTGCGTGTGTGTGCGCGTGCGTGCGTGTGCGTGTGTGTGTGCGTGCGTGTGTGTGTGTGTGTGTGTATACGTGTGTGTATACGTGTGTGTGTGTGTGTGTGTGTAGGATTATCGTCTGGGAATCGGCATCACCTCTATTGATATGAATGTTGGTAATGTGAAGGAAGTGGATCGGAGAGCGTTTGATCTGACCACACCGTACCGAATATTCAGGTGAGTCTTGTTCGTTCATTCAAATGATTCATTCATTGATTTGTTCATTCACATTAATTTATTCAACTGCTCAGATCCTGTTCAAGATTTCTTTCCGTCCATCATGCATTCATTCATGGTTCTGTTGATCTTTTTTCCGCTCTCTTCTTCCATTTCATTCAAATCACTGTGAGTCTGTTCATCCAGCCAGCTGAAATAAATGTGTCTGTGTCTGTGTCTGTGTCTGTGTGTCTCTGTTTGAGTGTGTGTGTGTGTGTGTGTGTGTGTCTGTGTGTGTGTGTGTATATGTCTGTGTGTCTGTCTGTCTGTGTGTCTCTGTGTGAGTGTGTGTGTGTGTGTGTGTGTGTGTGTGTCTGTCTGTATGTGTGTCTGAGTGAGTTAGTGTGTGTGTGAGAGTGTGTGTGCGAGAGTGTGTGTGCGTGTGAGAGAGAGAGTATGTGTGAGCATGAGTGTTTGGGCGTGTGTGAGAGTGTGTGTGTGTGTGTGTGTGAGTGTGTGTGTTTGTGAGTGTGTGTGTGAGAGAGAGTGTGTGTGTGTGTGCGCACGCTCTGGCTCCTTCTCTCACATCTGTAGTGGTTTTGTATATTTTTACTTGTTTGCTGCTCAGTGACGCTGAAGGTCAGATGTGACATCTGTGTGTGAAATGCACCAGTTTAACTCGCTGGGTTTCACATTTTCTTTACTTGGTCTTAAAAAGTTAAAAATAATAACAGCATATAAATAATTACTATAAATAACACTAAAACAAGTAAATACTAATACTAAAATAACTGTACTCTGGGAAACATGTATCTCTGCTGATCATTATGGGATGCAGCAGCAGCGTTGATTAGATGCATTTAATACTGCAGTGTTAAGAGTGTGTGTGCAGATGCTGGAGAGCAGCGTAATGATGACGGCTCTGTGTGTCTAGTTTCGTAGCAGATACGGATCAGCTGAAGGATCAGTGGGTGGAGGCCATGCGCAACTCTATCGGAGAGGCCTTGTCCAATTACGAAGTGGCTGAACGGATCTGGGCGGAGCCGTCCAATCAGATGTGTGCTGACTGCAGCGCTGCCAAACCCGAGTGGGCCGCCATCAACCTGACCGTGGTTTTCTGCAAGCGATGCGCAGGTAACAACCAATCACGACCAGCGACAGCGGACCAATCACGAGGAAAGATGGTTTTGTGAAATATCATGCGCCAACCATCTTCCAGCTAACTTGTAATAAGAAGCACATATCAACAAAACAGAAGACTTAAGGCCTCCCTGTGGTTTTCCATCAAAATAGAAGCTTGTTTGAAAATGAAGAAATTAAGACATAAGCCATAAATATTAGTATTGTACAGTAATGTATTATTATCATTATTATAGTCATCATCATCAATTAAATACTCCATTTAATATTTTAATATTTCTTAGTTTATTTAGTAATTGTTTTATTATTATTATTACTATTATCAATTAAATACTCTATTTATTTATTTATTAGGTTAAAATATTATTTTATTTTTATTTAGTAAGTTTATATGATTATTATTATTATTGCTATAATAATAATAATAATAATAATAATAATAATTACTATTATTATTATTATTATTATTTAATTAAGTACTTATAATTAAATGCTGAATTGTTTTTCATTGAAATATTACAATTAATATTTCTTATTTAGGAATTTGTATATTTTCAGTTAGTAGCAGTAGTTATCACAATAGTAATTATTATTATTATCAATTAAATACTCAATTTATTTATTATGTTAAAATATTGCAATCAATATTATTATTTTTTTTAAAATAATTTTTATATTATTATTATTAGTTATTATTATTGCTATATAATAATAATAATAATAATAATAATAATAATTATTATTATTATTATTTAATTAAATACTTATAATTAAATGCCAAGTTTTTATTGCATTGAATTATTACAATTAATATTTCTTATTTTATTTAGTATTTTTAATATTTTTAATTAGTAGCAGTAGTTATCATAATAGTAATTATTATTATTGTTGTTGTTGTTATTATTACTGTTATCATTTTTGTATTCATATATAATAATAATAATAATACTTATTGTTGAATGAACATTTGGATGTGTTGTGAACAAATACTTGAGTATCTAAGTAAAGTAAACAAAACAACTTTTGCTAGCGACATGTTTAGAGTATTTTTGTTCAGTTCACACAAAAAATTAAACTGATTCTCCTACAAAAAATTCTTTGTTCAGGCTACTTTTTTACATTGTATTATTATTATTTTATGTCATCAAATTGTGCAGCCCTACAAATAAGCACACTAACCCTGGTTTATTTTTTAAATCACAATTTAAATTGCAAGTAGTTTTTACCAGAAAAATTACCATGGGATTTTTCCCCCAAATCGTGCGCCCTGTTTCTGCAGCTGTCTGTGTGTTTGTCTGTGACAGGAGAGCATCGCGGTCTCGGCCAGAGCAGGTCTAAAGTACGCAGTCTCAAAATGGACAAGAAGGTGTGGACCGAAGATCTCATCCAGGTGTGTGTTGTTCATGTGATTGTTCTGTGGTTCTTGACGTCCTTGCGCTCGTCTTCATCAGTCCTCTCCTCGTGTCCCAGCTGTTCCTCGCTCTCGGAAACGAACGAGCCAATCAGTTTTGGGCGGCGAACGTCCCGCCCAGCGAGGCCTTGAACCTGAACAGCAGCAGCGAGGAGCGACGCCGCTTCATCGCCGCAAAATACCGCGAGGGCAAATACCGCCGATATCACCCGCTGTTCGGAAACCAGAGAGAACTCAATAACGTGAGTCAGCGCAAACACAAAACACTCCACAATAAACAACTAGTTTAGATGAGCATGTGACCCTGGAGCACAAAACCAGTCATAAGGGTCAGTTTTGTGAAATTGAGATTTATGCATCATCTGAAAGCTGATAAATAATCTTTCCATTGGTTTGTTATGATTGGACAATATTTGAAAATCTGGAATCTGAGGGTGCAAAAAAATCTAAATATTGAGAAAATCATCTTTAAAGTTGTTCAAATGAAGTTCTTAGCAATGCATATTACTAATCAAAAATTAAGCTTTGATATATTTACGGTAGGAAATTTACTAAATATCTTCATTGAACATGATCTTAATATCCTAATGATTTTTGGCATCAAAGAAAAATGTATAATTTTGACCCATACAATGTATTGTTGGCTATTGCTACAAATATACCTGTGTTACTTATGACTGCTTTTGTGCTGCAGGGTCACATATAGACTGTATTCGAGATATAAGCCACATTTAATCGTTTGTGAATGAAATCAAAGCTGTGAAGGACAGAATTACAGTCCATTCAGTGGGTTTTAAAGCGAGACACTACTAGAAAAAACAGTGCTTTTTCATGCATTGGTCAATTATTGGATTTTGGTTTATTTTTATAAGACTAGTGGAAAGAAAACATCAAAAATACACTTTTTCTATTTATGTCTGTTCTATTTTTATTTCTCTCTATATTCTGAAGGCTTTTACTGAGGAGTTTGTTCATATATCATCTATCACATGGATTTATACATTTTATTTCTAAAAGCACGGCGAAAATGTATTTCTTTTCAATAATTTGTTTGATAATAAGAGTAGTGATTAGAAGAGAAATCCAAAATTGGAAAAACCTTCAACTCTAATTAAGATTTTCGAACCTGGCTTTATTCAACATGCATATTTAAACATAACATCTTTTAAAAAATATTAGCAATTCTTAATGTAATCAGTCAGCTAGGGAAGTATGATGACATCTGTTACTTTTCCACCCCTGTGTTTTGTCTTGCTTTAAGCTCCTGTGTCTTAATTTCACAACACGTGCTTTCCAGAGTTTTGTCACCATTTATTAATTTGTAAAGAAGACATTTTCAGTATTGCATATTTTCAGTCCAGACAATGTTAACCCCCTTCACAACCACTTTTTCATTCACGAAAAATTTAATTAACTTACTGCACACTGCATACTGAGAAGATCCCACTGACTGCTATCCAGTACAGCACTGTATAAATTGATGCATTGATTATTATAATTTAAAAATGCTTTGTGAAATGGTATGCAATGTCGCAGTATGCTGCTACTTTAGAAATTCCATTCAGTTTCTATTTTCAGAATCCAGTTTTGTGTAAAAATGATGTGTAGCTCCGCCCACATAGAATACTCTTCATGCTTTACATAACTGAATAATAATTAGATGCATTGCCATAATGTGAACTATAAAATCAGCATTAGTTGATGAGGCCAGTCTTTTGAGTTTGAATGATTTGTTAGTAATGTGGACAGTTTTCAGTTTGTTATCTTTTACTTGGATCTTATTTATTGTTCTGTGAGTTTGTTTATTGTGGCATGTGTGAGTGTGTGTTTTTGTGTCTCTCTCTCTGTGTGTGTGTGTGTGTTGTGACACAAGGAAATTTGTGTGTATGAGTGTTTGATGTCCTGATATTATCAACCAGTTAATGTGGGATTTATGATTAGTGTGGGACTTTATCTAGTATCATCAGCATTGTGTCTGAGATGAACACTGATGTGTGTGTGTGTGTGTGATGTTCTGATGAGATGATTCATTTGTACACACACACACACACACACACACACACACACACACACACACACACACACACAGGAAGCTTTCACTTCAGTCCACCAAAACAACACAAAACCAATCACAGCGTGATGTGATCTGCTTCCTAAAACACACACACACACACACACACACACACACCACACCACACCACACCACACACACTCACACACACACACACACACACACTCACACACACACACACACACACACACACTCACACACTCACACACACACACTCTCACTCTCACACACACACACACACACACACACACACACACACACACACACACACACACACACTCATGAGCTCCCAGAATTCCTCTGTGCTGTTTCAGTGGGAAGAGAAGAAACGGACAAAGAGTCCATTCACTCACAGAGAGAGAGAGAGAGAGAGAGAGAGAGAGAGAGAGAGAGAGAGAGAGAGAGAGAGACGGGTGATGACAGACAGACAGATGCAGCAGAATGAATCCTCTGACATGTGATCTTTAACAGCGTTATGATGCATCATACTGACCACCAGGAGTGACCTTTGACCCTTTCCCCATAGTTCAGCATCAGTTTATCTGCAGGAATCAGATTTTGTATTAGACATCAACCTGCGACCAATACAGTATCAGAATGATTTGATCAAAAAAAGTTTTCTCCTCCCTTTAAAATATGATGTTGATATTATTTTAATCTTGTTTTTAAAAGAAACCTGCATATCTTTCCTCTGTTTTGAATCATTCCTGCATCAGAGGAATCAGACTGAAGGAGAGAGAGACAGTTTCAGGTTTGTTGATCAGACTGTGACTAAGCTCCGCCCCCAGCTCAGCTCCCAGTGCAGTGGTTTATCTGACCCCGCCCACTCAGCTATAGGCTCCTCCCACACTGCCCCTCTCTCCTCTCATTCGCCCCTCATTCTCTCATTCTGTCCTTCGGTCAGCCGTGATTCACATCAGTGTGTGTTTGTGCGGCTCTGGACTGCGCTTATACTTCACACACACACACACACACACACACAGGTCGAGGGCTGACCTTTGAACTTTAAACCTCGTGCCAATCAGCTGGGTGAGTTGTTGCAGTATTTTCTGTCATTTGTGTTTAACTTGTGTTGGGTTTTCACAGGTGTGACACAGTGCTTGTGTGTGTACTAAATGTGTTTTTGTACATCTGTGTGTAAGTGTTTTTTTCAGTGAGTGTGTTATAAGAGTGTTTTTTTTTAAGTCTGTATTTAAGTGTTTGTGTTTAAGTGTGTATGTGTTTTAAGTCTGTTTTCAGTCTGTTTTAAGTGTGTGTGTGTATTTTAAATCTGTGTTGTAACCTGAGAGTGTGTTATAAGGGTGTGTATATGTTTTAAATGTGTTTTTAAGTCTGTTTAAGTGTTTTTAAGTGTGTGTGTGTGTGTGTTTAAAGTGTGTTTTTTAAATGTGCATCTTTTAAGTGTGTGTGTGTTTTAAATGTGCATGTTTTAAGTGTGTGTGTGTGTGTTTAAAGTGTGTTTTTTTAAATGTGCATGTTTTAAGTGTGTGTGTGTGTGTGTGTTTAAAGTGTGTTTTTTAAATGTGCATGTTTTAAGTGTGTGTGTGTGTTTAAAGTGTGTTTAAAGTGTTTTTTTTTTTAAATGTGCATGTTTTAAGTGTGTGTGTTTAAAGTGTGTTTTTTAAATGTGCATGTTTTAAGTGTGTGTGTGTGTGTTTAAAGTGTGTTTTTTTAAATGTGCATGTTTTAAGTGTGTGTGTGTGTGTGTTTAAAGTGTTTTTTTTAAATGTGCATGTTTTAAGTGTGTGTGTGTGTGTGTTTTAAGTGTGTTTTTTAAATGTGCATGTTTTAAGTGTGTGTGTGTGTGTGTGTTTTAAGTGTGTTTTTTAAATGTGCATGTTTTAAGTGTGTGTGTGTGTTTGGCCGATTGAAGGTTTTCTGCAAATTTCACATGATGTTAGTATTACTGGAAGACACACACATTACATTAGACACACATATGCTGTGCTGTGCTCTGTGTGTGTGTGTGTGTGTGTGTGCTGCAAGACTAAGGAATGCCAAGACAGACCCACCCAACAATATACAGAGTGAGAGAATGAGCAGGAGACCATGATTGTGTGTCTCTCTTCACATTCTTTGTGCAGCAGCAGTTTTACCTTCCTCAATGGATGGCTTTGTGTGTGACACACACACACACACACACACACACACACACACACACACACACACACACACAGAGGCTGATTTACTAATTTCCTGATGAATGAGTGTGTTTCTGTACTGTGTTAATGTTATGCTGGTATCTGTGTGCTTGTATTGTGTTCATGTGTGTTCCAGTATGATGTCATGTGTGTGTGTGTGTGTGTGTGTGTGTGTGTGTGTCATGAGGAATTTCTCTCCTGCCTGACATGCTTTTCTTCTCTTTCTGCAGTTTTTCTGTGTCAAAGTGCTCAGTGTGCATGTGTATGTGAGTGTACTGTATTTTCTTTGGACAAACTTGTACCCAGAAGTGAGCAAAACCTCAAAAACCTTTTTCTTATAATAAAAAGTTTATTATTATTATTTTTTTAAACTGAAGAAATGCAGTACGTTTTATTTTAGGGCTAATGTGTGGGTTAGTGTTTGGTTGTAGTATTTAACTAGCTGTATATAAAAACAATAGACAATATACAATCTCTCCACTTAAATGACTGAGTAAACTTGTGTGTGTGTGTGCGCGCGCGTATGTGTGTGTGTGGCCTGTTGTGGAAGTGGTAATGACAACATCCTGATCACTGTATGTGAAGTTTCTCTTTCATCTTTTCAGTTTTTCCTGCCTGCTCTTAGATTCATTCTCTCTCTGTGTGTGTGTGTGTGTGTGTGTGTGTGTGTGTGTGTGTGATTTCATCTGCTGGAAACACACATTGTAGGTTGTGTAAGAACTGTGTGTGTGTTTGCGTTGCAGTCCTCTGGAATCTCAATGCTACATGTTATAAACAACACATACATGTTCACACACGTTACAGGGGTCTCTGGTGTGTGAGTGTGTGAGTGTGTGAGTGTGTGAGTGTGTGAGTGTGTGTGTGTGTGTGTGTGGTTCATATTTTATGAGATGTTCATCATTCAGAATCAAACCATCAGTGATGATAGGTCGGTTCTGATTGGTGTTTTTCTTGTATTGCATACTGAATGGTGATTTGCTCTCGTCTCTGTGAGTTCTGATGTGTTTAAGTGATCTAGACTGATTTATAGATGTTTTCATCTCTTCTGTTTGCTTTAGGAAACACTTATTATCTTTGGTTTGATTTGGGTGGAGATTGGAAATCCTCAAATTATGATTCTGACCATCTAAGAACAGAAACACTGAGGGTTTAGAAATAAAATGAGATGAAATACACAGCACTGATGTTAACTAGAGTTACAGTCTCTGTATTCACAGACATCAATGAAGGACGGTTTACACAGTTTCTCAAATGAAGGTGCACACATAAAAGCTTGAGGATTGAATGATTGAAAATGAAGAATATTGGTAAATTTTAGTGTAAAATATTATTTTTTTGTAATATTGCATCTTTTATTTTTTGATTATTAAATATAGTGTTTTATTTTACAGTAAATCTGTAATTTACAGCAGTAGTATTTATTTGGTTATTTTAGTAGTTAATGATAAAAGTAATAATAATAATAATAATAGCAATAATAAAGACCCTGAATGAGGTTTCACAGCAATTTGAGATATTTTCATTTTGCAAAATTACCATACATGACAAAATGATTGCAATATAGTATTTTGGCCACGTTGTGCTGAACTATATATTAAAATGTTAAAATAAAAAAAAGATAAAAATAAAAATGTTAAATGTTTTATTTGTTTACTTGCATGTCTTGTGACAAATGTGAGAAAACAAATATGTTGTTAAATTATTGAAATATTGACTTAAGATCTCAGGGCAACTTCAAGTAAACGTTTTAAGTCTAAAAGGTTTGGTAAAAAAGTTTGGTAACGGCTGGTTTACAGTGTGTTTGAGTCCAGATGAGTCTGATGATAATGATAATGATGATGATGTCATCGGTGTGTTCGTTTGCTTTATTGGCCGCAGATGGTTTCTGGGTATTTGCTTATTTCATAGAGATTACTGTGTTTTTTTTCTGCTTGTGTTTTTAGCATTATGTTCTGTCTGCTTCTCCATCCCAGTCAGTGTATCCTCCTACACACACACACACACACACACACACACACACACACACAGTCATTGTCTGGTTTGGGTGGATCTAGACCTGTAGTTTTATAGCACTTTTAACAGACGCACAGACAGTTACGCTGATTTGGAAACCAGAAGCACACATGCTCCAGATCTTATTTATATATGTGTGTGTGTGTGTGTGTGTGTGTGTGTGTTGATATCAGGTGGGTGGTCTGCAGCAGAGCAGGGGAATTCAGAAGAGACACAGGAACATTTCTCACACATACACACACAGAGAGAGAGACACACACACACAGAGAGAGAGAGAGAGAGGGACTCACACACACACACACACACACACACACACACACACATGCACACACACACACACACACACACACACACACACACACACACACACACACACACACAAACACACAGATTCATGAAACATCTAGGAGTCATTTCAGACATTTGTTTATTTTATTATTTTTCCTTACACTTATTTATGTTTGCTAAGCGATTTCCAGCTTTACTGTATGTTTAGTGTGTTGTTCTCTGGGCAGGGGCGGACTGGAACAAAATTTCAGGCCAGGAAATCTCTCTCTCATCCAGGCCATCCCATACACCCACAACACATTTTGAAACCGGACAACAATATTTTTTGTATGGCCATCATCATCATTGCATAAAAAAGTTAAAATTTCTAGGCTAGGGCCGTGCAAAATAATTAAAGGTGATCTGTTGAACTTCCATTTTCCTTTTTAGTCTCTTCATTTTCCCTGAAATCTCTATGTCTCTCATGTGTATGTTTACTTTTTTCACTAATTTTCGTGCACCTGTCACTTCTCCAGCACCTTGTTGCAAAACAGCCACCTCATTGTAATTTGTTTGCACATTTATTTTAGAAAAAAATATTACATTATTGTTTTATCTTGTCAAAATTAGCACAATAATAGCTACATCTTGAATATATCTTTATAGAAAAATCTTAAAATTTAATGTTTTTGCATTATCATGGGTCATGTTTTACTAAATTAACCATGGTATTATTAGACCTATGGTAAAAGTAACCATGTTTTTGGTGGATTGATTACTATTTGTATAACCAGAGTTTTACTCCAAATACCATGGTGAAACTATATCGTGTAGCAAAACCATTATTAATTTGTGGTTACCATGGTTTAACTATAGTAACCATGGTTTTGGTTAATTTTCCTAAGGGTTGTGTTGTCTGCCATAACTCCTCCTAAACTCGTTATATTTATCTGCTAAATTCCGTCTCTTTACAATAGTTATTATGTCCTTTTGTTAAGTTTGCAGTAATTCACTGCTACTGTTAACATTTGCTAGCAGTTTAATGTTTAACTAAGTAAACAAAGATACAACTACAATAGTCTATTTACAGATGTAACTGACCTGCACTTGAAGCCCTGAACAGCACAGTTTAACCTCTCTGCTGCATTCTCGAGTCTCGCGTCCTTTTGGCGGACGCGCGAGAGACTCACACACACACACACACACACACACACACACACACACACACACACACACACACACACACACACACACACACACATTTATATGATTTATTAGTGTTTTATTATTGAATGGCGAATTCGGAAATAATCCCTTTAGTACATTCGGTAGGCAACAAAAACAACAACAACAATATAAAATAATAATAAATTATAAAAAAAAAAAAAAAAAATGCAGGGCAGCGGGCCAAATTGGCTGCCAGGCCACCAGGAATTCTCCCGGTTCTCCCGATGGCCAGTCCGCCCCTGTCTCTGGGACTCAAACCCATGACCGTCGTGTTGCGAGCGTTGTGATCCAGCAGCTGATGAGTCAGTCAGAAACATGATATTTTAGTTCTTCCTGATCATTTCCAGCCACTCTGATGCAAGCTTTGAGACACTTTACCACATTTACTCTTACCGTACATCCTTGTGCAGGAATAATAACTGTTCTGCTTCCTCCTCGTGACCTCAGCATTTCTGAAACAACAGTATTTCTGGGATTTATCGTCTGTGTGTTTGTGTGTGAAGGACGTTAGTTTGAGTCATGTCTGTGTGTTATTGAGAACGAGACTCATAGATTGTGTTTAAATGAGCTGAGGTTTACACAGATCACTGTGTGTGTGTCTGGTTTAATTTACTCTGTGTGTGTGTGTGTGTGTGTGTGTGTGTGTGTGTGTGTGTGTGTGTGTGTGTGTGTGTCTCTCTCTCTCTCTCTCTCTGTGTGTGTGTGTCTGGTTTCATTTACTCTGTGCGTGCGTGCGTGTGTGTGTGTGTGAGTCCCTCTCTCTCTCTGTGTGTGTGTGTGTGTGTGTGTGTGAGTCCCTCTCTCTCTCTCTCTGTGTGTGTGTGTGTGAGTCCCTCTCTCTCTCTCTCTCTCTGTGTGTGTGTGTGTGTGTGAGTCCCTCTCTCTCTCTCTCTCTCTCTCTCTCTCTGTGTGTGTGTGTGTGTGTGTGTGTGAGTCCCTCTCTCTCTCTCTGTGTGTGTGTGTGAGTCCCTCTCTCTCTCTCTCTGTGTGTGTGTGTGTGTGTGTGTGTGTGTGTCTCTCTCTCTCTCTCTCTCTCTCTCTCTGTGTGTGTGTGTGTGTGTGTGTGAGTCCCTCTCTCTCTCTCTCTCTCTCTCTCTCTCTCTCTCTCTCTCTCTCTCTCTCTCTGTGTGTGTGTCTCTCTCTCTCTCTCTCTCTCTCTCTCTCTCTCTGTGTGTGTGTGTGTGTGTGTGTGTGTGTCCTGCTGTGATTACGGAGGTTGATTTTCAGCTGTCCAAACATTCTCTCACACAATCACAACACAGTCTGTCTCTCATTTAGGGATTGGTCAGGATGGCCAACTAGTCATCCACCAACCAAATATTCAGTTACTTTTTAAGTACTTTTAATAAAAAAAAATTGTATTATTTAAAAATAATGATGATAAAATAAAAAATCTAAATAAAAATCTAATAAAAATCTTGGTAACACTTTACAATAAGGTTAATTAATTAACTAACATGAACTAAGAATGAACAATACTTCTACAGCATTTATTAATCATAATGTTAATTTCAGCATTTACTAATGCAATATTAAAATCACAAGTTGTGTTTGTTAACATTAGTTAATGCTCTGTGAACTAACATGAACAAACAATTAACAACTCTATTAACTAACATTAACAAAGATTAATAAATAGTGTAATAAATGTATTGTTCATTCATGTTAGTTAATACATTAACAAATGACCCCTTATTGTAAAGTGTTACCAAAATCAAGCAACAATATTAATATTATTGTATAATATTATTCATTTTAATGTTATGTTATTATTGTTATAGTCATTATTGAAACTAATATAAGTGTATGTATGTGTATTAAATTATTTAATAATTATAACAATATTAATAATAATATTATAGTATTAATAATATCTTAATATATTGATAATTTAAATTAAATATAAAAAGTACTTTAAAATCTGTACAGTATTTCATATTTTTTCAAATAAATATTTTAATATTTTTTTAAGTACTTAAAATATTTTAATATTATTATTGTTATGATCATTAAAACATATGTCTGTGTGTTTTAATAATACTAATATTAATAATATTTAATAATAAAAATATTTATATTATTATAATAATTAAAATTAGTTTTTTAAAAAAAAATTTTTTTAAGGAAAATCTTCGAAACTACATCCATCAATTCAGCTCTTGTGTAACAAATTCAACAATACATCTCACAGCACTTACTATGTACTATACTGAATCCACTTGTCTGTTTATGTGATTCTGGTAGTTTTGTGCAGTAAAACAATCTGGATAATTTAGTATATTTATATGCTGACCGTCAACGTTTAGTGTTCATAAATGACGCTAAAGCAGCCCCATTATACCAGAGTTACTAGTCACTAGACCAGCTGGCGAGACGAGACCAGCAGTTTAATTCCATGCTGCAGCAAAGTCAGATTGTGCAGAGGACTGACAGGAACGTCATTGATACACACATGATTCCTGTGCTGTGCTCTCTCTCCGCAGGCGCTGTGCATTAACGTTCAGTCGAGCGATGTGTGCGAGACGCTGGCGCTGGTGTTCTGCGGCGCAGATGTGAGCTGTGACACCGGAGACCCTGAGCTGCCCTCCCCGATCGCTCTGGCCCAACACCACGGACAGAACCTGCAGCTGGAGTTCCTCACGCAGAACCGCAACACAGGTGTGTGCCTCGGAGAGCATTACTAGGGTTGGGTATCGAGAACCGCTTCCAAGGGTATTCGATTAGACGTGTGCATTTCGATTCATCTATCAAGCTTATTAAACCACATAATGCAAAATTAACGCTGAGATCCTCAAATAAATTACTATTAACAATCCCAAGAGTGCGTCTTAAATCTATTTTTTTTTTTTTTTTTTATTATGCAAACAAACATATTATTTAAAGGTGACAAATCAAATACAAAATAACCAAAGTAAATAAAACATACATGACAGCCAACGTGATTTGTGTGTGTGTGTGTGTGTGTGTGTGTGTGTGTGTGTGTGTGTGTGTGTGTGTGTGTGTGTGTAAGTGTGACTGGGTATTGGGGGTGGGGGTATATAAACAAAAAAAATAAATAAGTAAAGTACAACAGACATAACAATAGTAAAAAGAAAACGATAGTAATGATAACAGTAGTAATAATAATAATAATAGCATTCATAACAAAAATTAGAGGATGATAGAGGAGCAATAATATTAATAAATAAATAATAACAATAAAACAAAAATAATAATAATTGACTCAATTAGTCAGAAATGAGGGGAAAGTTGGAAGATCAGGAAGAGGACAAATAGTAATAATGATAATAATAATAATAATGATAGTAATAGTAGTGGTAATGATGAAATAATAATAATAATAATAATAATAAAGGTATAGAGAGTAAGATATTGTAAGGCTGCCTCTGGGCCCTCTGTGAGCAAGGCCCAAAACGAGCCATCAAGGAGAGGTGCTGCGGGGCACAAGGCCCAAAGTCCCCCCCCTGGCCGCCACTCAAATGCCACGCTTACCCTACATATGTATATGTATTGTTGAGTGTATGATGCATTAAAAAAAGCATGACGTGCAGCGTGGAGCCAGCCCAGTGCAAAGTCCAGGCCCCCATGCTCACGTCCCGCTTACCCTGTGTGTGTCTGATATACATATATGCATTTTTTTCCCTTTCTTTTTTCCTTCTCCCTTCTTCCCTTACTTGTTTTACAATAGATGTGTGTATATAGTCTATTGATGCATTAAAAAAGCAAGGCATGTAGTGTTGAACCTGCCAGAGGCAAGAAAACCAGAGCTGGTACAGGTTGGAGGTATAAGGTCCCCAGCCCCACAGCACACCCACCAACAACTAAACCGAACCACACAGGGCAGGAACTGAGATGCCACAGCCAACCGAGGCCCAGAGGCGTGAAAAGAGAAAGAGAAAAGAAAAGAGAGAAAAAACAACAACAAAAAAAAACAACACAAAGTGGATAGAACCTGTCTATCCACTTAGAACAGAAGCAGGCAGAATAGAACAGAAACAGACAGAAAGAAAGGATAGAGAAATAGAAAAAAGAAAAAAAAAAGTTTAATCTTTTCTAAGTTTTTAATTTAGTTTGATATTAGCCATTGTTGCTACCTCTTCCTAACCCCCCTCCCCCAAATCTTGGGTAGATATTGATGAATGGTGTGTTGATGAGGATGGCTTCAGACAAAGAGGGTCAACGGATTCATGATTGATGGAAGTTTATGAGAGATAACAAAGAGGGGTTTAATTCTATTGTATTATTTTGAGTGGAAGTTGACAGGTTTTTCATGGAGATGTAGTCTGTTAAATTTTTCCAATATATAATATGTATGGTATTCCTTGATTTCCAGTTCATGAGGATAGTTTTCTTGGCGATAGTTAGAGCCACTAGGAGTAATTTACAATGTGAGCATGTTTCTGAAGTAAAACCCATTTTAAATAACTTTCGTCCAGTAAGGTGAAATCTATGAAGTACTTTATATTGTATAAGTTGAAGGTTGGCATTTTTTGTCATGAAATAAATATTTTTACAGATTTGTGTCCAGAAGGCGGCATCGGGAGCAATAGATAAATCTGATTCCCATTTAACATTTGGTAGACCTAATGTATTGTCTGATTTTGATATAATTCTGTATATTTTCGAGAGTAGTTTTTTCGAGGAAGATATATTAATTAGCGCTGATATTGGGAGGGGAAGGTCTAGATTAATTGTCCTAATGTCAATTTTTGATTGAATTGATGATTTGATTTGTGAGTATTCCAAAAAACAATTGCTTCCAATGCCGTATCTCTGGACCAAGTGGGAGAATGGTGCCAGGTTATTATTATGAAAGATATGCTGAAGTTGTGCGATTCCCTTTTCTGCCCATGTGCGTAAATTGAGTGGCTTCTTGTTAGCTGTAAAATCTGGGTTATTCCAAATCGGGGTGTATTTAGATGGTGCAAGAGGGGAGTTTGTGATTTGATGGAATTTCCACCAGGCTGTCAGAGCTGCTGCTATTGTCGGCATTTTAAAACAATGATGTTTTTTGATTGTCTGATTGTAGAAGGGTAAATCTGAAATATTAATGTCCTTACAAATTGTTTCTTCAACATCTAGCCATGTGCTTTCTGATGGGTCAGGGTGAATCCATTTATGTATATTTTGAAGTTGATTGGCCAGAAAGTAGTGGTAAAAATGTGGTGCTTCCAGTCCTCCTTGTGTTCTTAATTTCTGTAGGGTAGTCAATTTAATTCTTGGGGTCTTGTTTCTCCAGTAGAATTTGGTAATGATTGAATCTAGTGATTTAAACCAGGAAAGGGTGGGTTGTGTTGGTGTCATTGTAAATAAATAGTTTAATTTAGGGAGTATAGTCATTTTAATTACTGATATTCTGCCCATAATAGATAGTGGTAGGTTCATCCAGCGTTGAAGATCATCATCTATTGTTTTAAGTAGTGGAGTGTAGTTGAGTCCAAACAGCTCTCACAGCCTGGGGGAAACATTAATACCTAGATATGTGATGTAATTGGTGCACAGAGTAATTGGTGGTGTATGGGATGTCACATCCAAACTGGTGGAATGTAATGAAAGTATAGCAGATTTACTCCAGTTGATTGAGTATTCAGAAATATTTGAGAAAGAGTCAATGATTTTAATAGTTTCTTGTAATGATGATGGAGGATCTTGTAAATACAATAATATATCATCAGCGTAAAGACTTATTTTGTGGTGTATATTTAGTGTTTGAATTCCTTTTATGTTGCTGTTTTGACGGATGGCTGCTGCTAATGGTTCAATGAAAATGGTGAAAAGTGAGGGGGAGAGTGGGCATCCTTGTCTAGTCCCCCGGTGCAGTGTGAAGCTACGTGATGTTAGTCCATTGGTGATGACAGTGGCTAAAGGTGATGTATATAGAATTTTAACCCAATTAATGAATGACTCCCCAAAACCAAACCTCTCTAATGTGGAAAACAGGAATTTCCAGTTTACTCTATCGAAAGCTTTTTCTGCATCAAGAGCGACTATGATGGTTTTGGTTTTATGAATTGATGAATAATACATTAAGTTAAAAAGTCTACGTGTGTTGTTAGATGCAAGTCTACCTTTAATGAAACCAGTTTGGTCTGGATGGATTATTGATGGTGTGACTTTTTCTAATATATAGGCTAGTGCTTTGGCGATGATTTTAACGTCTACATTGATTAGGGAAATTGGACGATAGCTTGATGGTAGTGTTGGGTCTTTATTGGGTTTGAGAAGGAGTGAAATCGTGGCTGTGTTCATATTGTCTGGAAGTTTTGATTTTTGTTTTGATTCAATTATCATTCGGATAAAGAGTGGTGATAAGATGGACCAAAAGTGTTTGTAGAACTCAGCAGGGTATCCATCAGGACCTGGTGCTTTATTGTTCGGCATAAGTTTAAGGGCATTAAAAAATTCATGTTCTGTTAACGGGGATTCAAGAGTATTTATTTGGTGTTTACTAAGTTGAGGTAGGTTGATATTGTTGAGAAATGAATCGATGTCTTTCTGAGTCGGGTGTTTTTCGGAAGAATATAATTTACTGTAAAAATTTTAAAAAATTTGATTTATTTCTTCTGGTGAATTGGTGGACCTCCCTGCTGTGTCTGTAATAACTGCTATTGTTGTTTTTTCCTTATTTTGTTTGATTTGATTTGCCAAATATTTACTAGATTTGTTACTGTGCTGGAAGTTTTCTTGTCTTAGCCTTTGAATTAGGAATTGGGTATGTTTATTAATTAATTCGTTTAACTGAAATTTATATTTTCTTAATGTATCCTTTGTATTTTCTGTTGGGTTATTTATATTGGAGTCTTCTAGTTCTTTGATTTTTTGTTCCAGTTCTGCTTGTTGATCCTTCTCTTTCCTTTTTTTGTAAACGGAGAATGAAATGATTTTTCCTCTTAGTACTGCTTTCCCTGCTTCCCACAGAAGAGATGGAGATAATTCCGGGGAATCATTCATCTCTAGAAAGCATGCCCACTCTCTTTTAAAATAACTGTCAAAGTCATGGTCTTTCAGAAGAGATGTTAAATCGCCATCTAGTAAAGGGTTTATGTGGACTATTTATGTTCCATTTTAATGTTACTGGGGCATGATCACTAATAACTATTGGATGGATCTTTGATTCAGAAATATTTGATATGATAGAGTTATTTGATATGATAGAGTGCGTCTTAAATCTAAGGGTGACGTGCTTTTGCTGTCGCTGGCCCAAGATTATGGAACAACCTACCTTTCGAGGTTAGATCATCCCTAAGTACCTTCAAGTGCTGCTTAAAGTCATGTCTGTTTTCTCTGGCATTTTAACTTTTTACTTGGTTATTATCATTGATGTTGTCTTGTTTTAATCATTTCAGTTCTCTTTTTATATTATCTTAATTATTTGTGATTGACAGCACTTTGGACTTACTGTGTAGCCTGAAAAGTGCTCTATAAATAAATAAATAAATACAAATGCAAAATATATTTGACATCTAAATGTTTTTTATCTTATTGGAATCAAAGCTAGGAATTGTTAAGAATCGGAATCGATAAATTTCAAACGATACCCAGCCCTGAACGTTAAAATGAAGACCGCTGATATTCGACCGCTTACTCACGTTTGACCTTTTGACCTACAGAAGTCCCGAGGTCAGAGGTGAAGGTCGCCATAGACAGGGTGCACTACATGGCCCCGCCCTCCGTCACGCATAATGGGTTTCTATATAAGACCGCCTCCGTGGCTCGACCAATCATAGAGAAGAAGGGAAAAGAAGGTGAGCCAATCAGTGAATAGAAGATTTTCTGATATGTTATGTGCGAAATGTTTTCAGACTAATTTCATTTGATTTGATTCTGTCTGTCTGTGTCCGTTAGAGTTCAGTCGGCGCTGGTGTGTGCTGAATGACGGGAATTTTAGCTACTATGAAAGTGATAAAAACGCTACACCGAACGGAGGACTGAAGATGAAGGAGATCGTCTGTCTGGCTGTCAACCCTCCTGAGACTCATGGGTAATCTGGCCCACAGCTTGTGTTTAAGGACTGTCACCTTTCTCTTCTGTAGGGCTTGATAATATTCACGTCTCTTTCTTTAGGTTCGATCACACGTTTGAGCTGTACTCGGACGCCGAGCGCTTGTATTTGTTTGGCACCGATAATCCCGAGACCATGCGCGAGTGGGTCAAATCCATCGCAAAGGTGACATCACACCTGTTCTGAACCGTTTGACAGGTTTTGTCTGGTTTGGACAGTGTCTCATTTTCATGTCGTCTGTCTGTGTTACAGTCGTTCATTCCTGCAGGTGCGGAGGATCTGTTACTGAAGGACTTCGAGCGCATCGGCCAGCTGCGTTATAAAGACAGACTGAACCGGGAGATGTTGAGATTGGGCTGGTTCTGTCTGGTGGGGTCCAGCCTGCACATCCGGCTGGAGGAGCACACCGCAGACGAGACCATCGACCTGCAGAAGCTCCTGGAGCTCTGTGAGTCACAAAAAGGCCACCAAAAATAGACAAAAATCACTCCAAAACAAACAGAAATGCAATCAAAACAGCAAAAATGCCAACAAAATCAACAAAAATGCCACCAAAACCACCATAAATACCACTAAAATCAACAAAAATTACACCAAATCAACAAAAAGGACAACAAAACTACACCAAAATCAACAAAATGCAACCAAAATAGAAATCACTTCAAAACAACAGCAATGCAATCAAAACAACAAAAATGCCAACAAAGTCAACAAAAATGCCAACAAAGTCAACAAAAATACCACCAAAATGAACAAAAACTGCCACCAAATCAGCAAAAATGACACCAAAACCACCATAAATACCACCAAAACCACCAAAAATAACACCAAATCAGCAAAAATGCCACCAAAACCACCATAAATACCACTAAAATCAACAAAAATGACCCCAAATCAACAAAAAGGACAACAAAACTACACCAAAATCAACAAAATACAACCAAAATAGACAAAGATCACTCCAAAACAACAGAAATGCAATCAAAATAACAAAAATGCCAACAGTCAACAAAAATACCACCATAAATACCACCAAAATAACACCAAATCAACAAAAATGACAACAAAACCAACAAAATTACACTAAAATCAACAATGCAACCAAAATAGACAAAAATCAACAAAAATGCCACCAAAACCAACAAAAATACCACCAAAATCAGCAAAAGTGACCCCTAAATTCAAGCTACTAGGGAAAAAAATGTCTTTGCACAATTAAACTAAATCAATTATGACTGTCGCAGTTAAAGTGAAATGTGAAAATGAATGAAAAGTGTTGATGAGGGATTACATTTCGATCTGCTCACGTTGCACCGTTTCCTTTTTAGCCATTGTTTTTTTTGCAGTGTTCAGCATCATAACCAATAACACTTTCATGTTGAGTGCATGAATGCAGTGGCCAATCAGAGCAGTTTAAATTAGTCACTGGTAATTAAGAAGTATTTGACATAAAAAGGCAACACAGATGCATTCAATAAGGTTATGAATATAAAAAAATGCCCCTAGAAATCAATTACAGCAGCCAGATATTGGCATTTAATGGAAAAGTTCATTACTGCCCTAGTGAAAAATAAATATACTTAAATGTATTTCAAATGCAAGTATACTACAAATATACTTACATATTTATGTACTTAATAACATGTATACTATATACTTAAAGTCTGCTAAATTGGAACAACTAATTTTGTACTTAATGCACTTTAATTGTGTGAAAGTAGTGCTGAAGTCCAATTAAAGATATACTAAAGTACATTTGATTGTGCTAAAGTGGAACTAATGCAAGTATACTTCAGGTACACTTTAAATATTTTGCATTTAAAGACCGATATTATTCAAAGATCATACAATCCTCATCAAAAGTGACATTAAAACACATTTTAGACTTAATAGTAAGAAATGTGCATTGTGCACACGTAGTACGCCAAAAAGTTTAATTATAATTTTTATATCAGCAAGTCTCGAGTTATCTGTCAGTAAATATGTTAATAGATTTGAACTATATTTAGTATGAAATAAATGTATTTTAAATATATTACTTTTTTACTAGGGTCACCCTGCTGTGAAGTTTGTGATGTGGTGTGTTGACTCTAAGCTGAACGTGTGTGTGTGTGTGTGTGTGTGTGCGCAGCGATCCAGCCGGAGAATGAGGTTCTGGTTCTGGTGGAGCGAGGCAGGTGAGCAGGTCGAGGTTAACCGGTTTAAGTCTCATATGTGTGACAGCGGGCGGATGCTGACTAACTGGACGTCTCCCCGCAGGACGCTGTATATCGAGGGCGAGAGGAAGCTGGATTTCCAGGGCTGGGCGGCAGCTATCCAGAGGGCTGCTGGGAGTTCTGGAGACACACTGAGTCAGCAGCAGCTGACGGAGGCCGACATTCCCGTGATCGTGGAGCGCTGCATTCATTTCACCACACAATATGGTACTCAACTCTATTCAACTCTTTCTGACCTTATTTGTTTTGTTTTACTTGATTTAGCTGTTCTACTTACATTTAGTCATTTAGAGGATGCTTTATGTATGTATGTATGTATGTATGTATGTATGTATGTATGTATGTATGTATGTATGTATGTATGTATGTATGTATGTATGTATGTATGTATGTATATGTGCGTGCGTGCGTGCGTGCACACACACACAGTTCTCTTCTCAATACCATTCAAATCTGTTCAGTTGTTCTGCTCTATTCAACACTTTAATTCTGCTTTTGCTGTATTTAACTCTTTCCAGTTCAGTTCTTTTCTACTTGATTCAGCTGTTCTACTTCATTCTAAACTTCTCAACTCTAGTTCTCAACCCCATTCAAATCTGTTAATTTGCATAGAACAGTGCAACTCTATTCTACACTCTTAAATTCTGCTTTACTCTATTTAACTCTTTCTTCCCAGTTCAGTTATTTTCTACTTGATTCAGCTGTTCTGCTCCACTAATCTTCTCAATTCTAATTTGTTCGACCCCAGTCGAATCTCTTCAGTTGTTCTGCTCTATTCAACTCTACTCTCTTTAATTCTGCTTTCAACTCTTTCTGTCCAAATTCAGTTATTTTCTACTTGATTCAGCTGTTCTGCTCCATTTTAATCTTTTCAACTCGGTTTAAACCGTTGTTCCGCTCTATTCAACTCTATTCAACTCTATAATTCTGCTCTCTTTAACTCTTTCTAAACCTGGTCAGTTCTTTTCTACTTGATTCAGCTGTTCTGCTCCATTTTAATCTTTTCAACTCTGTTTCAACCCCATTCGAATCTGTTCAGTTTTTCTGTTCTTTTGAACTCTATTCTAAACGCTTTAATTCTGCTTTACTCTGTTTAACTCTTTCTGACCCAGTTCAGTTCTTTTCTACTTGATTTAGCATTATTCTAAACTTCTCAACTCTGCTTGGTTTGACTCCATTCAACTCCGTTCTAATTTAAATTCAACCTTGCTGAATTCTATTCTACTCTGTTTTATATTTCTTCTAATCCGTGTGTTTTTTGTGAAAGAATCTTGTCATGTCTTACTTTCTGTCCTGTTCTGTTTCTTTCTGCTGACAGAGATCACACACACACTCTCACACACTCTCTCACACACTCACAATCACACACACACACTCTCACACACACACTCTCTCTCTCACACACACACACACACACACACACACACACACACACACTCTCTCTCTCTCTCTCTCTCTCTCTCTCTCTCTCTCTCTCACACACACACACACACACACACACACACACACACACACACACACACACACACACACACACACACACTCTCTCTCTCTCTCTCTCTCACACACACACACACACTCTCTCTCACACACACACACACACACACACACACTCTCTCTCTCACACACACACACACACACACACACACACTCTCTCTCTCACACACACACACACACACACACACACACTCTCTCTCTCACACACACACACACACTCTCTCACACACACACACACACACTCTCTCACACACACTCTTACACACACTCACACACACTCTCTCACACACACTCTCACACACACTCACACACACACACACACACACACACACACACACACACACACACACCACACAAACAACAGATTCCTCTTGTGTCTCAGTGATCATGTGATCTTTATCTTACTAACTAGTATTAAACCGTGAGCTCAGCTACTGAGAGTTAATGAGCTCCTAGATGTACACTTTACTCAGTAACAGATGATGCCATGAAACCACGACAGTAAATGTGTCACTGCAGACGTCTGATTCATTTTCATGATTCATTTGGACTGATGTGTCTGTGAATCAGGTGACTGTCAGACAGAACTTTGTTCAGGAGTAAAAGCATAGAGTTTGTCACATGATAGAAACAGCAACAAAACACTTGACACACTTACGGACTTAAATGCAGTGATAAACTGAATTACTAACCAGAAAACTCAAGCCGAATCATAATTATTTATGTAGTGCCTTTTATAATAAACATTGTTTCAAAGCAGTTTTACCAAAAGGTTTAAAAGTATAATGTCTTTAAAGTCCCTATTAAACAGTTTACGTATATTAAAATGAACTTTTTATTTTTATTTTAATAGTTATAGTCTGTTATAGGGGCGTAATGGTACACACATTCATACCAAAAATGTTTGGTACAGGACTTTTGGTTCGGTATGCATGAAATTATATTTTTTTCAGAAAATAAATACCTGCGGAAAGACGTCATTAAAACGGCTTGTAAACAAAATGTCACGTAGCATTTACATCAGCTACTGTCCACAGCTCGTTAGTTCATTAGAGAGAAATTCTAGAGAAGAGCATTTCACTAAATATTAGACTATACTCGTTATATTTTACCTGTTAGTGATGTCTTAATTATTTAATGTATGTTTAAATAAATATGTTATGAAACATGTTAAGACAGCCACTGTGTAAATGATTATATTTCAACAACAAATAGAAATTGTTTAATTTCGAAGTTAATTTAAAAACTGCATAGTGTGCAATTTACATGTTTGCATGCATTTTTTTATTTGAGTGTTAATTATTATAGTAAAAAAAATAGCAATTGAATTTGTTTATGCTCTGTTTTTAATTGTAACCTTATAGTGATGTAAAAGTGCTCCTTATAGTTTAGTGCGGAAGCTTATTCCTAAGAAAATTTGTATTATAATTGAATTTATTACAAAAAAAGAGCAGTTTGTTTAGTAAACCATTGTTTAATTAAAAAAAAAACATTTATGAAAAACCATACCGAACCGTGACGTCAAAACCGAGGTTAATATGATATTGTTTAGGGTCCGTTAAACATCACAAGTGTGTGTTCCTGTGTGTAAATGATGCTGTGTGTGTGTCCTGCAGGTCTGACCTCAGAGGGAATCTACCGTAAGAGTGGCGTGAACAGTAAGATCGCCGCCCTGCTGGAGGAGTTCAGACGTGACGCCCGATGCGTTTGGCTGAAGGAAGGTGAACATCAGGTGGACGACGTCTCTAACGTCCTCAAGCGCTTCTTCAGAGACATCGAGGGGGGATTGTTTGGCCTGGAGACGCACAGCTGGCTCAGTGCTACAGGTATATTATGATATTGATTTATTATTACGGCAAGATGCTACAGCTAAAATCTTTTTTTTTTTTTTTTTTTTTTTGGCCTTAAAATCTTATCTAATAGATATCACCATACTTTCCCAAGCTGGTTAATTATAGTACATTAAGACAATTGTGTTATTACAAGTTTCTGAAATAAATATGCATTATGTAAATATGCACTCATTTGCATACATTTTCAGAACAGAAAATTTGAACATTGGTTTTGTTGACATATTAGAGTTAAGTTTTTATAGAGAGAATTTTGGATTTCTCTTTTTATCACTCCATAAATCAGAAGATGTTGTCAGCAGACAGAAAACAAACACAATTTTACCATGTTTTTAGGAATATAATGTTTTATAAATCAGTGTTTTGGTGTGTGTAAGTGTTGCTGAAGTGGAGAAACAAACTCATTGCCTTTAAAAATATGCATTTTCATCATGTTTTTATGAATAAATTGTTGTATAAACCAGTGTGAATGATATATAAGCAAACAGAATATAGATATGAGTTTTGGTGTATGCTGCTGAAGTTGAGAAACAAACTCAAGATAAAAATACGTATTATAAATTAAAATTTACAGATGCAAATGGATAAAGTACAATAAAATAAACACTTAAATTAGTTTTTTCTGAAAGATGACAAGTGAAGAAAGCCAAAGCAATGTTTTTGCCTATAGCGTCTTGCCTTAATGTTAATATGAATACACCTGAAATAATCCAGTTGTTATATTGTGTGTGTGTTCAGCTTTTTCAGATGAGAGCAGTCGGATCTGTCAGTATCGTCTTCTGTTCAGTAACCTTCCTCGAGTCAATCAGGCCACACTACGAGCGCTGGTTAATCATTTATACTGGTGAGAACAACACTCTTCCTCGTGTTATAGAGCACTTCCTCGTAGCTGTCCTTTCAGAGAAGTATTAAGTCTCTTTCACACCTTCTGATGGGAATCAACAGAAACATGTGGGAGAAGAATGTCAAAATAACAACAATAGCTGTTGTAGGAACAAGATATATTTACTTACTTAGTACTTTCAGTCATTTAGCAGACGCTTTTATCCAAAGCGACTCAAAGCGATCAAAAGTAACCAAAGTCAAAACTCTGTAAATACTATATACACACATTTAAGAAATTAAATAAAATTGACAAATGCATACGACAACATTTCAATACTAATGAAACCAAAAAAAAAACATAAGCTAAAAACAATTAAAAATATTAAAACAACAAATGAGTATGAGTATAAAAATGCTTCTAACATAACACTAAGCCAAACACCAAAAAAACAACTACATGTGTATGTACAGCCATACACATATACATATACATTAGGGCTGTGCAATTAATCGAAATTCAGTTTCGATTTCGATTTCGGCCTCCAACGATTATGAAAATACAATAATCGAGATAAAACGATTATGGCGCCCCATTCCGCCCCCTGTCCAGCAGTGCGCCTTCACTCCTCCATAAAAGCCCGTGTAAATCAGTAAAATCATGTAACGTGACTTCTGCTAAATTGGACGTGCTTGAGTTATTAAAGTTGATTAGATTTATTAATGTTTTAAAGAGAGCTTGCGCTGTTCCTCAGGAGGATATCTGTGTATGCGCTCAGAGACGGAGCATGTAAAGTCATCCTTTAGCTGAACGTATGCGCCTAAACGCTCAAATACAGCAAAAATGTGTCAAAATGCGGCGCTTAGTGATTATTCACGTAAACCCTCGTCGGTTATGTAATAAATTAATGTAAACAGATGATACTGAAAATACGTGTAACAGTAAAATGGATCCGTGCGGCTCTTAAAGTGACAGCGCGCTATATTCCTGCTCCAACTGTGTGCTTAATATTAATCAAACAACAAAAGACAAAATCACTCACTGCTCTTCAAGTTTCAAGTTTTCAAGTTTCAATTTATTTATATAGCACATATAAAACAGCCACACGGCTGACCAAAGATGCACAGATATTCAGAAATAGTAAAAAAACAACAAAAAAAACTGTGCTCTTCACAGAAGGTCTTTTGTAGCTTTAATAAGAAACAAAGGAAGTTTAATTCTTACAGTGAAGACTACGCTGTATTATTTTACATTGGATTATTCAATTTCTATAGTAGGCTGTTAACTGAATACTTTAGATTTGCATAAAAAAAAAATTGTTTATACGGCCCGCTAATAATCGTGTTAAATAATCGTGATTACAATATTGGCCAAAATAATCGTGATTATGATTTTTGTCATAATCGAGCAGCCCTAATATGCATACATCAAAAAATACATTAAATATATATATTATTTCATTTTCATGTAGTATGGAGTACTAAAATAACTCAAATTAAATAAAACTAAAACTGAATAAACAACCTATACAGATATCAACACTGAGACAATATTTGAAGAGTTAACTTGCATAAACATATAACTCTGTTTTTAACAATTTTCAAAAATCATGTTTTTTTTTATTGTGCATCTCAATCAAACTGCAGTTGGGTTATTTTGATTAGGTTAAGAAATACAGCTAACTAACACAATAAAACTAGTGCTATCAAATGATTAATCGCATCCAAAATAAAGGTTTTTGTTTGCATAATATATGTATATAAATACACACACACATACAGTATATATTTTGAAAATATTTACATGTCTATATTTATATTGATATAATTTATATTATAATAAAAAATATATATAATATATAAACATATATTTTTCTGAAATATATACATGCATGTGTGTGTATTTATATATGCATAATAAATATACACAGCACACATACATATCATGTAAACAAAAACTCTTATTTTGCATGTTTGACGGCACTAAATAAAACAATAAAAACATGATAACAATTAAAAAAAACATGATTTTTGAAAATCTGTTTTTGCAAATAAACTCTTCATTTATTCATTTAAATCTAGGCATGACCAAGTTATGTATACAAGGTGTCGTATTAGACATACTTGATTGACTCATGGACGTTTATTGATTGGTGAAGAAGCACCAAAATGTTAATATCGCGGGACTCACTTGAGGTGAAACATGTGCTTTTGTTCTGCCCAATATTTAATGTCATGAGACAAAGGTTATTATCAGGACAAACTCTTAAGGACTTGTTTTATAAGATGGACCCAGAAAACCTTTTTACAATTTCTTTCAAAAGTACATCTGTGACCCTGGAGCACAAAACCAGTCATAAGGGTAAATTTTATGAAATTGAGATTTATGCATCATCTGAAAGCTGAATAAATAATCTTTCCATTGATGTATGGTTTGTTATGATAGGACGATATTTGTAAATCTGGAATCTGAGGGTGCAAAAAAAATCTAAATATTGAGAAAATCATCTTTAAAGTTGTTCAAATGAAGTTCTTAGCAATGCATATTACTAATCAAAAATTAAGTTTTGATATATTTACGGTAGGAAATTTACTAAATATCTTCATGGAACATGATCTTAATATCCTAATGATTTTTGGCATAAAAGAAAAATTTATAATTTTGACCCATACAATGTATTGTTGGTTATTGATACAAATATACCTGTGCTGCTTATGACTGCTTTTGTGCTGCAGGGACACATTTTAAGAATCTTTATGTACAAAACTTTATTTGATTTTTGTATTGTGTACTACTGTATTGTTTTTCTAATGTATAATCTTTGCCATGAAATAGCCTGTGAAGCTGATGTGGCAGTAAACTTAACTCAAGTCAAGACCTCCTGATGTGTGGGTGTGTGTGTGTGTGTGTGTGTTTGCAGCGTCCAGCGGTTTGCGGATCTCAATCAGATGAATCTTCACAATCTGGCCATCGTGTTCGGCCCGACTCTCTTCCAGGCGGACGGGAAGGACTACAACGCCGGCCGGGTCATCGAGGATCTCATCCAACACTACGTCACTATATTCGATGTATGTTTGTGCTTGTTTACATAGAACATTATGCACATACACTATATTGCCAAAAGTATTGGCACCCCTTCTAATGAACAGGTTTGACTACTTTAGTCATTTCTATGAGTACAAATCTTAATGTTAAAGCATATAATGATATTCTAGGGAATTGTGTGCTTCTAATATTATAGCAACAGTTTGGACTCTTTTCTATTCTAACATGACAATGTCTCTGTGTATAAGACAAGGTTCAAAAAGAAAATGATTGATTCAGTCAGTGTGGAAGAACTTGACTGGTCTGCATAAAACCAAGTCCTAATCCCAGTTTAACACCTCTGGTGTGACTGTAAATGCAGACCTTGAGACAAAAACTCATCACCAAACACCAATGACTTGTACATACACTATATAGACAAAAGTATTGGCACCCCCTTCTTTCGAACAGAAAAATGCACTTCCAAATCTGTGGCAACAACGATGGGAACATAATTCATGTATTTAAAAATTGTATTTCATCTCTGTTGCAACAGTTTTGTAAGTGTCTAAAATGACTGAACCCATATGTACAAGTCATTGGTGTTTGGTGATGAGTTTTTGGCTTAAGTTACAGGCTTTTGCATGTAATCCATTGTGTTGTGCTGTTTGTATGAATTGTTTTGAGAATTGCACATACTTCTTTGGTATTGCAAATATTATAATGATTCGAGAAATGCACCAAAGCCATGTATGATGAGTCATTGTACATTCAGCACCAGATATATGCAGTCTCTAGCGCCATCTATTGGTGAGACTGGAGTAAGAACAGCAGTGGCAGCACATTACTGATGTGTGTGTGTGTGTGTGTGTGTTGCAGGTAAACGAGCAGCAGCTGAAGAAGCAGTTAGATGAGATCACATACATCATAAAGCTCAGAGACAACCTGACGCCTAAAGCGGGAACGGTAAGAGTTACAGTTATTGTGCTGTTTACTAAGTCGTGCATCACTGGTGCTATTGCTGATAGTCAGTCACACCCTAGCAACCACATAGCATCACCCACAACAGCATAGCAACACATTGAAACACTCAGATCTCTATGCATATGTATAGCAGAACTCTGGTTTATTTATTTAGCAGGTTTGTTATTTGTGGCTAATGTGTGTGTGTGTGTGTGTGTGTTTTAGGGCAGTGGTGATTTTATCTGTACAGTTTACCTGGAGGAGAAGAAGGAAACAGCCGAACAGCATGTAAAGGTGCGTTTGACCTTTGAACCTGCTGTAAGGTCAAAAATCTGAACAATATCAAGGACCCACTTAACATATGAAGTCAGTGGAGAATTTTTCTGTATTTTAAAAATGCTTTTAGTAGAGGAGATGTGTCCTGCTTTACATTTGCATGATGGATACGACTGATAGTGTCATTGCACAAGTGTTTTTGTATAATGTTCACGTTTGACCTCCAGATTCCTGCCACGATGACGGCAGCTGAACTGACCTTTGAGATTCTGGACAGACGGAAAATCACCGTTAAGGAGAAAGACTACTGGTGCTGCTTTGAGGTGAACGAGAAGGAAGAAATGGGTGAGTCACAGAACACCGGTTACCTGTCATACACACGTGACCGTAACGCTCACAGGTGTGTGTGTGTGTGTGTGTGTGTGTCAGAGCGCCCGCTGCACTATCAGGAGAAAGTTCTGCCCATCTTTCATTCTCTGGGCACCGACAGTCACCTGCTGGTCAAGAAGCACTTCTCCATGGAGGCCATGCTGGTTTATCTGGGTAAGAGAGACTGGGTTTGAGTTTGGGGAGAATCAGGACAAACTATTCATAAATGCTTTAATGCATAATGTAAGTGGGTTAATCGATAAACGGTGCTTCTCAACCATTTGACTCCAAGACTCACTGTTGTCTACAACAATATTCACAGGGGTGCAAACTTGTCACCTTTCGGCGAAATTCGCCGTTTTCACCTTGAAATAGGTCATTCACGTGAATCGTGTAGATCTGTAAAAAAAAAAGTCGTCGTCGTATCTGCGAGTCATCTGTGTCACGTAACCTGTAGCGTTTCTTTCCCCTGTTGGCAAAGGAATGAACCCGCCCTACTCTGCCTCTGATTGGCTTACCTTAATGTTGTTTCCCTCATCCAACCAATCACCCTCCTGAAGCCTAGCTTTTAGACGCCGCAGGCAACTGTCCATATTTCGGATGGAATGCATTTGTATCTGCTGTAAATTATGGTGTTCCAGTTTAAATGGTGATTACCGCGTGAGGCTGCTGTTTTTTTGTTTTGTTTTGCGTGAGGCTGCTGTTGCGATAGCTATGAAGATTGTAAGTTTCGTTATCGCTACATTAGTTCGTTACCCTTTGCAAAAATGCTCCTCAGTCTCGACCTTAACATTTGTCTCACATATCAGTTAGCTATTACTCTGACATGAAGTCGATTTGAGAACTGTTCGACCTACAAGTAAAGCATAGCGTTTAATGTACAGTAATATTAGTATCACTCAGCTCAAGTTTCAGGCTGTTTCAAGACGGAGAAACACCTCACGTTTAGCCCGTCAGCTGCTTCATAGATTCGAGTGCTGAAATGAAGATTTACAGTGGTTTATTTCCCCTGACTAAGTTCATGTAACATCTTAACAACAATCCTTGTTGATTTTAGACCGTAGTTGTCGCTCAAACGTCTTTTAATCATATAAATGTGTTTGAATGGTGCAGTGCAAAAAATGCTTTCCTACTTAGAGTTTTTGTCTTGTTTCTAGTCCATATATATTTAAAAATTCTTAAATCAAGTAAAAATTGTCTTGTTTTCAGAAAAAAAAGGTCAAAATTAAGTGAGGTTTTCCTTAAAACAAGCAAAATAATCTGCAAATGGGGAAAGCAAAATAATCTTATTTCAAACCGAAAACAAGATTATTTTGACTTTTTACTTATTTTTTTCTGAATTTTTTTTTTTTTATTTGATGTAAGAATTATTAGATATTTGGACTGGAAACAAGGCAAAAAATGTAAGAAAAGCATTTTTTGCAGTGTGTAACTGGGGGGGTTGAGTTTAGTTTGTCACCTTTTTCACTCCTGACGAGTTTGCACCCAATTTTTTTGAAGTTTAGACTCAGTTTCTGTACATTTCAGGATTGCTGAGGATTTAAGAGCTAAATGTTTTCCTTCACTTTTAAACCAGTCGATTTGTAAGACTTTTCTAGTTTATTTGTGATTTACTGGATTAAAGATCAGGATTTGTAAAAATATTCGTTACCTACAATTTCTACCTGATAGAATATTTTAGAGCTTGGCATAACAAGAATGTATATTTATAAAAAAAATTACCTTGGTGTTTGATTAATTTCAATGAATTTAAGTTTTAGTAAACACACATTTGTAAATAATTAATATTTAATA
>CM041814.1:2057035-2059535 GCA_023376895.1 Aspiorhynchus laticeps
TGCGACCCACAGATTGAAAACCCCTGCCTTAAGGCGACTTTAAACCTTCACTAAAATTATTTGCACCAAAAAAGTGGTCATTGTCCAGCATCTCTGACCCTCAGAATGTGAATGACCTCTCTGACCTCTGCCTGACCTCTGCACATGTGACATGAGTAATAGTTCTCATCAAATAAACATCAGCTGATTCAGATTCATCAGGTGGACATTGATGTCAGTGATGTGACGTCACACAGTGATTACATGCACGTCAATATTCCGATATTAATTGGAGTTCTGCAATGTTCTGATTAGCGCTGATTCATGTAAACAACACAGTCTGATTGAGTAGAAATTAATTGCATGTGAACACATTCAGAAAATCCATATCAGCAGACTTCAGCAATCAAGTATATAGAAATTATCAGATGCCTGTATGTGTATAAACATCATAATCAGAGTATGGCTGCAATCCGACTATAGACCTTAAACTGAATTTGATGTGCATATAAACATAGTCAGCGTGTGACAGTGTTATTTTAGTATCACTGACATAGTGTTATAGCTAAATAGAATTAATGCATATAAAACAAACTATATGAGGTGAACCCAGTTAATTATTACTATTTTGAAAGAAGATATGACCAGGTCATATGTACGAGATGTCGAATTGGTCACTCAAGACTCGTTCATATTTTGTGATGAAACCATTTTGCGATTAATGTAAAAAAAAAGCTTGTCCATTTTGAAAAAAAAAAATAATATATATATATATATGTATATATATACAGTATATATGATTTTTTTTTTTTTTTTATATAAAAAAAATATATGTAAAAAGTGTAAAACATAGAATGACCCCAGTTTTAAATGATATGGACAACATTTTTATTCAGAAAACATTTTTTAAAAGGTTTTCTTCTGGGAATAGTTTTAAATTCATTACATTGAACATTTTTATGATTGCTGTTGTCATGTTTGTATATATATTTTTGTGAATTATTTTTAAGAAAAAATGTTAAATTATTGTATATGTTGTATTGAGATGATATTTTAATCATAATACTGTTGATTTTGCCATGAACATAGTCATTGCTGCTGATATGGCATTAAACACACAAACAAACAATAAATAAATACTATCATAGTTTTATTGATATTTTGAATAAGTTTTTATTTTTCATTTTGATTTTAAAGTTTTAGTAACTTGATATTTTTATTTAGTTTAAGCTATTTTAGAACATTAAGTTAAAGTTAAATAAGAAATGTTGCCTTGGCTACAGGCTGAAATAAAAGTTTTTGTGTATTTTATTTCAGTTAAAGTGTATTTTATGTATGGTTTTAGTTAATGCTGATAATCTTAGCGTGTGTGAGCAAACGAGTGACTGTTTGATTGATGTTTTACTTTGAAACTCTCATACACAGAATCTGCAAAAGCTGCAAAGCCCAGAGCTGCAGTGTGTGAGTACAGATAGTGTGTGTGAGAGCGGTTCCTCTAGGGTTTGGGTGTCTGTGCTCATTAATTCACTTTATATAGAAACAGTACAAGTGTGTGTGTGTTTGTGTGTAGGTAGAGGTGTAATGGGTTCTCAGGTGGTGGTTTTCCTGTAGTTTTGGGTTCTAGATGGAGCGAGTGAGTGTGTGTTTTAGTGGTTGATCTCTCTCTTTCTTTTTCTCCTTCTATAGAGTAATCGTCCAGAGAGAGAGTGGCCCGTCAAGTGTCTAAAAGTCTATCACGGCATTAAAAAGAAGCTCCGTCCACCAACATGGTGAGAATAAATCTGAAAACTCTACTAAGCCCTAATGAGCTTTCTAACCAGACAGCATATCAGAAGTGCTCATGACATGAAGATCATGGAGGGTGTTTAATATTTTGGAAAGCTCTATGCAAATAAAATCGTGACATGCAGTTGTGCTGTGATTTCTGACCAGCAGGAGTCAGTGCGAGTCTAGACAAAATCAGAGACGCTCATAACGTTTATGACCCATTCAGTGCTATTTAACTCTGTAAAGCCTGACGTATGAAATAATAGTCTGAAAAATCGAATATTTTGTTATCACATTTGCTCCATCGGGCTTTTATGGGTCTGAGAATATGGAGGAAAAAACAGCTCAATTTTATTCAGAGACTCAAACTGAGCAAAAATATGAATTTGCGGCAGATGCTGATATTTATATGATGAAATTCTGATGTTTGTAATGTAAATCAATGAGATATGTATAACAGTGTAGCAGATACTGACATAAAATTATCTAAATATCAGTCGTCACTTTGAATTTAAAAAGTTTCAAATTTAGCAAATAATAATAAAATCAAATAATAAAACTCTTAAAATAATATAAAATAAAATATTAAATAAGAAAAATGATTAAAACCATATAGGCATTAAAACGAATAAAAAAATGCAATAAATACACAATAAAAATACTAAAACTTAATAAATAAAAATATATAAACTAATTAAAAAAATTAAATTATAATTGTATCCCAATGATACTAAAAAAAACACTATATCTGCAA
>CM041814.1:2062035-2069535 GCA_023376895.1 Aspiorhynchus laticeps
TACATTACTTTAATAAAGTAATTGAAAAGTTACACTATTTATTACATTTTAAGTAGGGTAACTTGTAATCTGTAACCTATTACATTTCCAAAGTAACCTTCCCAACACTGCACACAAACACACTCACTCACTCACTCACTCACTCACTCACTCACTCACTCACTCACTCACTCACTCACTCACTCACTCACTCACTCACTCACTCTCTCACACACACACACACACACACACACACACAAACACACACACACTCACACTCACACTCACACACTCTCAGATGTGTCAGTATCCATTATATTCTCTGTAAATAATGTTAATGTGCTGTGACTTTAGCCTCTAAAGGAGCGTAAACATTGTCTGTGTGTGTTTTGATGTGTTTCTGTCTCAGGTATCTCTGCTGTGACACACAGAATGAAATGAGGGAATGGTTCGTTACCTTCATGAGCATACAGGTCAGTCTGAGAGGATCATGTCAACATTTAACCCTATAAAGCCTGATAAAGCATATTTGATACATGAAGCCCTCTAAATGATCAAACTCTGCAGTTTATCCTGTTTCACACTCAATCTCCTCATGTCTTCTGTCTCTGATGGATAGTTTAGAGTGTTTTATCAGTAAAAGCTCTTTTAGTGTAATTGTTCAGCTGCTGCTTCAGAGTCAAATCTTGACTGATTTTGATCAAGTAAGCATCAGAATAACTGCAGTCATATCTCCAGCTTTACTTGATTCTCCATCAATCATGTTTTAGTCTCAAATCTGATCATCAGGATCTTTTGAGGAGCTTTACTTTCACTGTTTCTCAGCGGAGGAATGATCTTCATCTCACATAGGGCTGTCGCGAAAACCGCAATATCGCAATACCGCGCTATTGACGAGCATAACCGCAGAGGAATACAACAACCGCGATATTTCCTTTTTTTTTTTTTCGTAAGGTTACTCCCTTCTTGGTTTATACTTAGTGCATATGTACTGGATATTAGTAATGATAACAATGTGTACCATGCTGATTTGTAATGAGGCTCAGCACTTAACAAGCCTAAACAGACAGTGAATGAGAGAGATTACCTGCGTCTGCCCTTCAGGCGGAGTCATGTGTATTTGTGTAAACAGGTTGTCATGTCCAAGGAAAGTGAAATCTGTCTTAACATCGACGCTCTGCTGGTCATCTGAGCCTTTAAAAGTGGCGCTCAAAGTTAAAATGATTTCAGCAGCTTTACATATCATTATAACATTACATATCTCGAATGAATCAGCGTTTTTGAACGTGTAGTTGAATGAACGGTGACCCACTCAAAGACCGTCTCTTACCGCCACCGTGTGGCGCAACAATGAAACTGCACTGACTGAGACCCGTCTAGAACACGCAGGTGAAATATCAACAGAAAAAGTATCTTGTCAGTCAGATTCGAGGATCAGAACTAACTGTACACAGTATATATATAGGCTAACAATAGATTAACGATCTTATTGTCAGGTTTATGTTTTGTTATGTGGACCGTTATTTTGTCATTCTCTTCTGTTTACTTCATTCCCTGTTTCAACGCGATTTAGTTTCGGTTCCATTGGTTTCTGAATATGACCTCGTTACATCGTAACACGTACACACAGATTATATATATAATCTAATCACAGATTATATCATTTACATTTACATTTATGCATTTAGCAGACGCTTTTATCCAAAGCGACTTACAGTGCATTCAGGCTATACATGTTTTATCAGTATGTGTGTTCGCTGGGAATCAAACCCACAACCTTTGCGCTGCTAACGCAATGCTCTACCACTGAGCCACAGGAACACGTATGTTCCTGTGCACACGTATGTTCCTATACACATATCATATATGTGTATATGCGGTATATATGCTTATGTATACATACTCTGCTTTAGAAGTACTTTTCAAGTGTCTGTACTTAATCAAAGTGTTTTTCTTTAGAAAACTTTACTTCACAACATTCCAAAGCATAATATTGTACTTTTTACTGCACTACGTTTCATATTAAATATCATTTAATACTTAATTACATTAGAAATCTATTACTTTCTTACTTTTACTCTTTTATTCAAAGATTTACTTGAAAACAAGAAAGTACTACATTTTTAATGTCCTTAAGTATTAAAGGTAGAAAAACAAAAACTTTTATTTATGAAATGTAGTGCAGTAAAAAGTTTGACATTATGCTTTGGAATTTAGTGAAGTAAAGTTTTCCAAAGAAAAACACTCTGATAAACTACAGATAATTTTTTAATTTACTTGAGTAAATACTTCACTACTGTCCACCTCTGATTATATGTTTGGATCATTTCAATCTCATCTTACTAAGATATAGTGTTTTTTTAGTATCATTAGGATACTATTATAGATTGAATTTTTTGAATTAGTTTTTATATATATTTGTTTTTATTTTAATTTCAAAATTTTAGTATTTTTATTGTGTGTTTATTGACCATTTTATTGATTTTTTTATGTCTAAACGGTTTTTATACTTTTTATTATTTTTAACAGTTTTATTATTTGATTTTATTATTATTTACTAAATTTGAAACTTTTTAAATTCTAAATTTACTACATTTAATCTAATTAAAATTTACCAAATTTAAACTTGTTGCCTTTTTTATATTTTATTTTATTTCAGTTAATGTTTATCTTATTTCTAGTAACAGATTTTTTTTGTTATGGTTTTAGTAAACTATAATAACCCTGAGAGCGACGACTGATATTTATATAATTTTATGTCAGTACTTGCTGTACTGTTATAAATATCTCATTGATTTACATTACAAGCATCAGAATGTCATCATAGAAATATCAGCATCTGCACCAAATTACATATTTTTGCTCAGTTTGAGTCTCTGAATAAAATTGAGCTGTTTTTCCTCCATATTCTCACTGTATCAGACTATATGAGCCATAAAAGCCTGACGGATCAGATATGCTGCATGTGTTGCATGTATTTACATCTCTCTCTCTCTCTCTCTCTCTCTCTCTCTCTGTCTCTCTGTCTCAAGTTCAAGTTGCTTTATTGGCATGACATTTGTGTTACAGTATTGCCAAAGCATTTTAGATGTGTAAAATACAGAATATAGTTACACCACCAAAGTAAAAAAGGAGACAATAAATTGTATGGTGTATACATATTTATATGTCTCTCTCTCTCTCTCTCTCTCTCTCTCTCAGAACGGAGGTCGTGTTTGGCCGGCGGAGTGGTTAAAATCTCACGCGGCGAGTCGCTCTGCGCCGCTGGACGCTCGCTTCGGTAACGTGTCTCTGATTCCTCTGCGCGGCAGTGAGAACGAGATGAGGAATAGTGTCGCCGCTTTCACCGCTGATCCTCTCGCCGTGAGTCTAATCAGCCAATCACAACCGGGCTCGGCCAATCACACAGCCAATCACACGGCTCTCTGCTCCCAAACCCAGTGAGCTCAGCCTTGAGTTTAATGCATCAGAGATTATTTCTCTGACATGAAGGACTGTTCGTTTTAATACTAAGCTTTTTGCAGAATTACATACATAATTATTTAATGTTCTTTTATCCTTTGGGATTTAATAATTCCAGCATCAAAGAGTTAAAAACAGTGTGTTTGTATCATATATATGTGTCCCTGCAGCACAAAAGCAGTCATAAGTAACACAGGTATATTTGTAGCAATAGACAACAATACATTGTATGGGTCAAAATTATATTTTTCTTTTATGCCAAAAATCATTAGGATATTAAGATCATGTTCCATGAAGATATTTTGTAAATTTCACACCGTAAATATATCAAAACTTAATTTTTGATTAGTAATATGCATTGCTAAGAACTTCATTTGAACAACTTTAAAGATAATTTTCTCAATATTTAGATTTTTTTGCACCCTCAGATTCCAGATTTACAAATATTGTCCTATCATAACAAACCATACATCAATGGAAAGATTATTTATTCAGTTTCAAAATTGACCCTTATGACTGGTTTTGTGCTCCATATAACAAAGTGTCTATGTACACACACACAGACAATATTACTGCTCAGTTTCAGTGCTTTAGTTTTAAAAAAAACTTTTAAAAGAGCTGGTCGGTGTTTCATGTCTAAAATTATACCAAGTCAGTAAATAAATAAATAAATACTTCTATTTATACAATGTTCATAAAATATATTTTTATGTTTTTATTTGTCTCCTTTCTTTCTGTACTTTCTGAACTTTAGATATGCATCATTGAGTAACAGCAGTTTTTCAATGTTTCATGTCTAACGTTATACACAAATAAATCTATAATATTCATACAAAATATTGTGTATGATTTTATCCTTGAAACATTGAGTAACAGCAGTAAAAGTTGGTCAGTGTTTCATGTATGAAGTTATATGCAAATAAATACATATTTATATTTATATAGTATTCAAAATATTTTTTATTCCATTTTTGTATTTTTATTTATATTTATGTTTCTGTATAACTATGAAACATTGAGTAACAGCAGTAAACACAGTAAACCTTGTTGTTTCATGTCTAAAGTTATAAATAAATACATAGATAAATATTTACATTTATATAATTTTCATATTATATATATATATATATATACAGTATATACGTTATTATTATTTTTAATTTATTTTTCCTTTTTTTCTGTATCACTTTAACCATGAAACATTGAGTAACAGCAATAAACACAGTAAAATTCCAAAAGAACTCGTTATATTTAATGCAATCCCAGCACGCATTGCATTCAACTCAGTGAGTCAAAAATTATGGCAGACATAGATTATAAATGTGTTTAAATTTCATTTGACACCAAACAGTATTGTTAGAATAGTGCAAATTAATTCAGATTGAACCATGTAGATCATTTCAGATTAATCATTTGAGGTCTGTTCCTCAGTAGGGTGCTGCCTATGTAGACAGCGAGGAGCTCACTAGGTTTTGGAACAGAGCTGAAGACAGACATTTATATAAAACATAATTCATCTGCATACGAGAGTATTGATGATGCTGTGTGATTACCCATGAGCCCTCACTGTTCTGATTTACTGAGACGCTTCATGTTCGGCTCACAGTGTGTGATGAGTCACGTGAATCAGGAGTTAATCAGGAGTTAATCAGGAGTTAATCAGGAGTTAATCAGGAGTGAATGACGTGAATCAGGAGTGAATCAGATGTGAATCAGGAGTGAATCACGTGAATCAGGAGTGAATCAGATGTGAATCAGGTGAATGACGTGAATCAGGAGTGAATCACGTGAATCAGGAGTGAATCAGGAGTGAATCAGATGTGAATCAGGAGTGAATCACGTGAATCAGGAGTGAATCAGGAGTGAATCAGATGTCAATCAGATGTGAATCAGGAGTGAATCAGGGGTGAATCAGGGGTGAATCAGGAGTGAATCAGGAGTGAATCAGGGGTGAATCAGGAGTGAATCACGTGTGAATAAGGGGTGAATCAGATGTGAATCAGATGTGAATCAGGAGTGAATCACGTGTGAATCACGTGTGAATCAGGGGTGAATCAGGGGTGAATCAGGGGTGAATCAGATGTGAATCAGGGGTGAATCAGGAGTGAATCACGTGTGAATCGGGTGAATCAGGGGTGAATCAGGGGTGAATCACGTGTGAATCAGGAGTGAATCACGTGTGAATCAGGAGTGAATCAGGAGTGAATCACGTGTGAATTAGGGGTGAATCAGATGTGAATCACATGAGCCGCACATGAACCGTACTGTACTAATGCTTTATTACTGGAGGAAGTGGAGGTGTTTGTGTGTGTTTCACTCTATCTGTCTTCACACATACAGCAGACATCCGATTAACAGTGAAGTTCAGAAGCAATAAATCATGTGTAAACAAATTAAAATAACTGGTGTTGTGTCTGTGAGGAGCAGGTGTTGGGTTATTGCTCATATCATTAATTTAATGGGTGATTTCCTCTAACCTTTTTACCCATAATTCTGCAGGACTGTCCTCTGTATACATTATATCAGTGACAGTGTGTGTATTTATGACAACATGAATTCAACAGGAAAGTGAAGAAGAATCTAATTCTAATGTCTTCTGTTACATCATTCAGAAAAAGAAGATTAAACATTGTTAGATTTAATACTTTTATACATGTATATAATTGTATGTGTACATGTATATACAATAATTTTACTTTTTTTTTTCTTTATTATTTAACATTTTATTTACTTTTTTTTATATATCTCTGATGGACTGATGATATCTGAGCTCATGATAGTTCATTTTCAATCCTATAATTCTATTGAATTCAGTTTTCTGAGAGAATCTGACAGGTTTCGATTAAACAAATGCTTTATTTTCTGCAGCTCTTCAGAAATGTTTGACGGAGTGAATGTTGTTCAGGTGAGACGTCCAGCTTCTGTGGTTCAGACAACAAAATCATCACAAATATGTGACCCTGCAGCACAAAAGCAGTCATAAGTAACACAGGTATATTTGTAGCAATAGCCAACAATACATTGTATGGGTCAAAATTATACATTTATCTTTTATGCCAAAAATCATTAGGATATTAAGATCATGTTCCATGAAGATATTTAGTAAATTTCCTACCGTAAATATATCAAAACTTAATTTTTGATTAGTAATATGCATTGCTAAGAACTTCATTTGAACAACTTTAAAGGTGATTTTCTCAATATTTAGATTTTTTTGCACCCTCAGATTCCAGATTTTCAAATATTGTCCTATCATAACAAACCATACATCAATGGAAAGATTATTTATTTAGGTTTCAGATGATGCATAAATCTCAATTTATTTATTTTTTTACCCTTTTGACTGGTTTTGTGCTCCATGGTCACATATATCATCAGTTTAAAGTCATTTAAATATTTTATATTCCTGCGTCAAATGATTTGTTTTATTTTATTATTTTTTTATAAATATTAAATAATATTTTATATATATTTATAAAATATTTATACAATTTATTTTTCCATTTAATTAATTTTATATATTTTTTTAGTTTTTATTCTTTACATGTATTTATTAGGAACTGAAGGTGTGTGCGGGTCACAGTCACATCAGGCCGTCGATCGCTCCGATCCGGATCAGTTCACTCCGTCCGGATCTTCTCACGCACTTTGACCTTCACAGAGGTGACCGCACCTTACAGCACACGTCTCTGCTCTAATCCATCACTCTGTCCTGAGACGCACATTCTGGGACTGTTACTGGACTACATTCTCGTGGATCACTGTGATGTTGAAGGCTGGGATGGATTTGTGTTTTTTAATATGTGTTCAGAAGCTGGACTGCGGCGTCACACGAGGGGCGTTTAGTGTCCATCTAACCCACTTAAACACTCGAGGCGTCCGGTCGGACCAAACAGACTCGTGTCTGACACACGTGTGTGTTTTCTGTTTAACCTTTACACTTTTACAGACTTTATAACTTATTTCAGCCTGTTTTAATGTCAATCAAACAGAATCACATCAAGAACTTTAAAGGTCAAAGGTCACGGATCAGTCCATAGAGAGAGAGTTTATGTGTGT
>CM041814.1:2074535-2105076 GCA_023376895.1 Aspiorhynchus laticeps
AGTATCACATGATGCACAATGCAAAACACTTGATGGCCCTAAAAATAGGCTTCATTTTTTATTTAAGCTCATTTAATTTTTTTTTTTTCATTAATATATTAGATGAGAAAAATAATGAGATTTTAGGGTTTAATTGTGAAACATGATGCACAATGCAAAACTCTTAATGGTCCTAAAAATAGGCTTCATTTTAATTGAATCTCATTTTATTTACTTTTTTCACAGCACATTATTTTCACTACAGTATTACATGAGAAAATGGATTTTAATTGTCATGAGTATCACATGATGCACAATGCAAAACACAATTGTCAAATATAATGTATTATATTTGATATTTCTTAAATTAAAAAATAAGTTGATTTTTTTTTCTTGGATGATTTTAAATTTTGTATAGATTTTTATTGTTTTATTTTTCTTTCATAGCAGCATCATGAGAGAGCATCCCGTGTACAGCACATGCATGCGAGCGTCCGATCAGAACACATCATTAAGAGGTCGTGACCTCACACAGTAATGATGAAGTGAAGTCTGTCTCTCTTCATCTCTGATCGTCTCTCTGTGGTCGCAGCATGGATTCACAGCTCGTTCCTCTCTCATGGGCTCGTCTCGGTCATTATCACAGTCAGACTCGGAGCGGTTTGTCCGAGTCATTCAGAGCTCTTGTGTCCAGTTCAAAGGCTTTTTTTCTTGGTTTTACAGACTCGATCCGAGCTCCTCATTAGCGTGTCGCCGTCTGACCCTCATATCACCATAGCAACTGTTTCCATGCTTTCTGCTCTTCGTATATCGATCATAATCATGTACAGTCATATTGATATATTGTGATTCTTTCTCTCAAAAGGCTTGATCTGTTTACTGTGGGAAACTGAACCTGTAGATTTGCTCTTTCTCTCTTTCTCTCTCACGTCTGACACAGTTTCAGTCACGATGTAATGATGATGTTGTGATGTTTTGGATTATGTCTATTGTGATGTGTGTGTGTGTGCATGTTTGAGTGTGTGTGTGTGCGTGTTTGAGTGTGTGTGTGTGTGTGTGTATGTTTGTGTGTGAGTGAGAGAGTGTGTGTGTGTGTGTGTGTGTGTGTGCATGCGTGTGTGTGTGTTTGAGTGTGTGTGTGTGTGTGTGTGTGTGTGTGTGTGTTTGTGTGTGAATGAGAGAGAGAAGAGAGAGTGTGTGTGTGTGTTTGTATGTATGTGTGAGATTGAGAGAGAGAGAGTGTGTGTGTGTTTGTATGTATGTATGTGTGAGAGAGAGAGAGAGAGAGTGTGTGTGTGTGTGTGTGTGAGAGAGAGAGAGAGTGTTTGTGTGTGAGAGAGAGTGTGTGTGTGTTTGTGTGTGAGAGTGTGTGTGTGTGTGTGTGTGTGAGAGAGAGAGAGAGAGTGTGTGTGTGTGTTTGTGTGTGTGAGAGAGAGAGAGAGAGAGAGTGTGTGTGTGTGAGAGAGAGAGTGTTTGTGTGAGTGTGAGAGAGAGAGAGAGAGTGTGTGTGTGTGAGAGAGAGAGTGTTTGTGTGAGTGTGAGAGAGAGAGAGAGTTTGTGTGAGTGTGAGAGAGAGAGAGAGAGTGTGTGTGTGTGTTGTGAGGTAGACGTTGATAGAGTGCATTGTGTGACATCTGATGCTGTATTTCATGACAAAATTACACTACACCAGTTACACAAAAAATTAAGTCTAAATTTAAATGATTTTGTTTTAAATTATTTGCATGATTTAAGTTTTTTTTTTTTTTCATGCTCTGGTCAATTTTGAGATTTTGGTCTGTTTTGCTTCCACAATAAGTCTTCTAGTAGACTAGTGGGGAAAAAGCATCCAAACACACATTTAGGTGTTTATTTTATAGCACTTTATCTATTTGCGTCTATAGACTTAAATTCTAATGCATATCTTTTTTGTTTGTTTCTGCACTTCAGCAGCACTTACATAAACCTAAACGTATTCCTATCTATATTATAAAGGTTTTTTACTGAGGGGTTTGTTCATATATCATTCACACTGATTTATACAACATTATATTCCTGAAAACATGGTGAAAATGTATATTTTTGTGTCTATTGACAGTATTTTCTGATTTATGAAGTGATAATTCAAAATCCTCTCAATAGAAACCTTTAACTCTAAAATGTCAGCAAAATCAGACAAGAATTTTGAACCAATGTTCAGATTTATGTTCTGGAAATTTAGGCAAATTATGCCTCATTTGCATATTTAAAACATAGCACTTGAGAAACGTGTCTTATAAAACACCTGTCTTAATGTACTGTGATTAATCAGCTGGGGAAGTCAAATTATTGCCCTGTTTACCTGTTGTGTCTTGCCTTAAAGTAATGTATAGACTTATTGATCATGTCATATCCAATACATCATATTTTAAAGTGTACACTTTAATGTGTTTTGTACACAGTCGATCAGAACCTGTGTTCGTCAGGTGTTGAAATTCAGATACATGAAATTCATCTGACACCTGATTCATTCAGTCCTGTAAATTAGTTATGATGCACAAACCACAGTCAGTCTTCAAGTGTTGTTTTCTGGCTTTAGAACATGATTTGAAAAACTCAAATAGTCCTGCTGATACTCGAGACATGAAGATGAAACACAAACACACTCAGAAACACCAAGTAACTGTAGGTGCTTTTACATGTTTATTGCTGTCAAATGCAGGATTATTTTTGCCTGTGTGTGTGTGTGAGAGAGAGTACATATATTTCCCTCCAGCTCAATTCTACATCAACACTTTGTTGTGGAGAGAAAGTGCTGGAGATGGAGGGATGGATAGAGAGAGAGACACGTCGCTGCAGGCCGTCTTTCACTGCTCTCTGAGCTACAATCACTTCTGCTTATGTAAGTTGTTTTCATACGAGCCTGTTGGTGAACAATGAAAAAAACTACTTCTGAAAGTGTGAAGCTCTCCACAGCTCACGTGTGTGTGTGTGTGTGTGTGTGTGTGTGTGTGTCTGTCTGTCTGTCTGTCTGTCTGTGTCTGTGTGTGTGTGTGTGTGTGTCTGTCTGTCTGTCTGTCTGTCTGTGTCTGTCTGTGTCTGTGTGTGTGTGTGTGTGTGGATGCTAACCAATGAGATGACACAGTTAAAGTTTTTTTTTTTAAAGTGATATACTAAATGTAAATGTCTTTATTGGCATCTACAGTATATGATTCCATGAAGAACCTTTAACATTCATGGACAGTGTTGGGGGTAATGCATTACAAGTTATGTAATCAAGTACTTTTTTCAAATAACTAGTAAAGTAATGCATTACTTTTTAATTTACAAGAAAATATCTGAGTTAGTTTTTCAAATAAGTTACTTTTTTAAAATCCATTTATTGATTGAAAGCTCTCATGTTGAGAAAAACTAGAATAAATCTGAACATGCATTAATTCATCTCACTCATAAAAAACTGATTCAGTGTTCCTCAAAATGAATAAAAACAGTGAAAAGCAACAATATGACGCAAACCTGCAATAATTAAATGTTAAAAAATACAAATATCCTTTATGTATTTAATCCTATGTCTTTGCTGCTGACCTTCGATGAGCCAATTCAATCATACTAATAAACAAAAATTACTCACGATAAACTAACTTTTTTCTTCTTTTTTTGGCGTGAATTAATTTTTCCTTCAGTCTGAGTCGTATTCATTTCCCTTTTGTTGTGAAAGCGCTTTTACATTTGCCAAAAATATAACTTTTTATATTAAAAACAAACAAGCAAGCCCTGCCCAGGTTTAAAAAGTAACGTAACGCATTACTTTCCATAAAAAGTAACTAAGTAACATAATTAGTTACTTTTTTAGGGAGTAACGCAACATTGTAACGCATTACTTTTAAAAGTAACTTTCCCCAACACTGTCAATAAATTACTTTTTCAAATAAGTAACGTAAGTGACTTTGTTTCCCATTTACTCACTTATTAGGGCCCAAGCCAGTAAGGCGCAGGGCCCTCTTGTTCTTCTAAGGATTATTATTAGGGCCCAAGCCAGTAAGGCGCAGGGCCCTATTGATTTCCAAAGGATTATTATTTTTTTTTTTTTTTTTTTTTTTTTTTTTTTTTATTCAACCATCCGGGTACTTTTGGGGGCCTTAACATGCTCAAAAACTCTTGAAAATTCGCACGCACGTTGGAATCTGTTGGCGTCCGGACGCCACAGAGGCTGGGACCCGGGCGCGGCACAGGGGCTCTACGGCGCCCCCTAGAACACAGTTTGAAAACTTGATGTATAGCTCACACATGCTTGCACGTATTCATATAAAACTCGGTACACATATAGATCTCATTGAGCCGAACAAATTTCACACTGCATGTCATTGGCTCCGCCCAACAGGAAGTCGGCTATTCAGGGCTGTTTAAAAAACCATGCTCTGGAATTTGATATACTCCTCTGAAGATTACCACCCGATTGCCACCAAACTCGGTGAACATGATCTCAAGGCATTGGGGACGCAAAATTGCCAGGATATTTTTGATATCTCGAACGGTTTGCCCGTGGCGAGGCGATGAATTTATGGCGAAAAATGAGAGACAGGAAGCGTCTAATAACATCCACATACATTGTCTGATTTTGATCAAACTTCAGGGTTTTGTTCGTTGTTTGATGCCGAGCGCATAGATGTGACTATTAGGAGTCAAAGTTATAGCGCCACCAACTGGCAGCAGGAAGTGTGTCATTTTCAAAATGCTTTGAATTCAGCATCTTATTTTTAATCGATTTGCTTCAAACTTCATCAGAATAATGTCAAAGCACGGCCGATGTAAAACTGTGAAGGGAATATTGATATCTATAATACTGTTGCCATGGCAACGTTTCAAACTTGAAAATTTGTTTTTGGTGATTTTGAAGCAGATAACATGTTTAGAATGTCATGAAACTCAACACACATATGAGTATTAATGATAGTTAGACACTGGAAAAAGCTCATAAACGGGCGTGGAAGAGGCGCTCTATAGCGCCACCTTTTGTCAAAAATGGGGGGGTTAGTTTTAGCTACAGACACCAAACTCGGTACATAAATTGTTCTATTCAAGCCGGACAACTTTCTAATTTACACTCATTAGCTACGACCAACAGGAAGCCAGCTATCTTTTTTTTTTAATTTAATTTTCGGGGAATATCAAGCTGTAAACAAATTGATACTCCTCCAAGCAGAAACAAGTAGTTCACACCAAACTTTGTCAACATGATACCAATATACTGAAGATGCTAAATTGCTAACGGATTTAGGATATCTTGAACGGTGTATTAATGGCGATTTGTTAAAGTTACAGTAAAAAGGAGAGCAGTTCTTTTCTTATCTTTAAAGTGCAGCTTCCAAACACTTCAAAACTTTTTACATACATAGAGCAAGTCATTCTGAAGAAGTATGATTAGTTTCATGACTTTACAAAAGGTCTATGAATAACAGAAAATTAATAAACTATCAAGACATTTGATCACACTGGCTCTGTGTATGTGGGGGGATGGGTGAGTCTGTGTTAAGTGTTAGTGTGAGGAGGGGGGTGAGAGAGACAGACAGAGAGACCCAGAGAGAGAGAGAGACTTTTAAACATCTCTTTAATCACTAGAAAAAAATCAATCAGTATTTATTTATTTAATTATTCTTTTTATTTTATTTTATTTATTTATTTAATTATTCATTTAATTTTTTTTTTTTTTTTTTTTTGCATTATAGCTTAAGAAATTTCCTAGGCCTTATCTTTTTCTGTCAGTCTTAGGGACAAAAAAATATAAAAATCCAAGAACCAGTTAATTTGTAGGGCACTGATAACATCATTTTATATAATTAGGTTAATAATTATGTTAATTACAACATAAAAAAATCTAAAGATACATACACGTGGTCTTATAATTTTTTGTGCTGCAAATAATAATTTGACTGTAATTTGATACTGAACTCTGACACCCTCTGACATGATATTCATCTGAATTTACATCATCTCATGAATGTAACAGTAAAACAGTTCAGCTCACAGATGAAGACTAAGCTGTAATGCAGGCAAAATATTTCACAAATGCTTATAGATCATTAAAATAATTATTAAAAATGGTAATATCTCGAACAGTGTGGCAATGGTGATTTATTAAAATAACAGTACAAAAAGATAGCAGTAATTTTCTTGTATCTTTAAAGTGCAGCTTCCAAACACTTCATAAAAAAATTACATACACAGAACAAGTCATTCTTAGGAAATGTGATTAATTTCATGAATATACAATACACTATGGATAGCAGAAAATTTTAAAACTATCAGACTTTTGATGTCACTCTCCTTCTGTCTGTGTGGGGGGATGTGTGTGTGTGTGTGTGTGTGTGTGTTCAGAGTCAGGGTGACACTGAGAGAGAGAGAGAGAGAGAGAGAGAGAGAGAGAGAGAGAGAGGGTCCTGAAGCTGCAAACACAAACTAACATGACTAACAACATCCAGCATCAGGACACTGAAACACCCATCCACAAAATTCTGCCCACCCAAATTATAAAAACACTAAAAGAAAATGATCTAACCTATTGGAATGAAACAACAGAAAAACAAAGTAAACTTGAATGTTATTTGACCCTAAATAGAGATTACACAACTGCAGAATATCTGAGTACAGTGAAAGACTGTAAATTAAGAAGACAAATGACGAGGTACAGACTGAGCGGTCATACTCTGACTATAGAGACGGGCAGATATCGACAGCACTGGCTGCCCAGAGAGAGCCGCATCTGCCCATACTGTACCCATGGAGAAGTGGAGACAGAGCAACACTTCCTTACCACCTGCTATGAAGAAATTAGAAAGAAATGTTATCTTAAATTGGAAATACTTTACCCTGACTTCAAAATGTTAAACAAGAAAACACAACTTCAATATTTATTAGATGAAAAACAAGATTGTATCTTACTAGCAGCAAGATACATTGACACCTGTCACAAAAAGAGGGAGGAGTCAACAAATCAGTGATGCGCCCACACACACACACACACACACACACACACACAAACAAACACAAACACACACACACACACACACACACACACACACACACACACAAACAAACACAAACACACACACTCACACACACACACCACACTAAATTTTAAATTGTTCATAGAATTCTAGAATTCGTAGAATTGATTTGTTCTATTTTGTTTAATTATATATACATGCATGTGTTTATATATTTATTTATTTATTTTTAATTATTATTATTTATTTTTTTTAAATACATATTTGTTCTATATTTATTGTAAACACTATGCTTTGGCAATACATTGTAACAATTGTCATGCCAATAAAGCACATATTGAATTGAATTGAATTGAGAGAGAGAGAGAGAGAGAGAGAGAGAGAGAGAGAGAGAGACTTTTAAACATCTCTTTAATCACTTGAAAAAAAAAACAATCAGCACTTATTAATTTATTTACTGTTTTATTTTTTTTGCATTACAGCTTAAGAAATCTCTTAGGCCTTATCCTTTTCTGTCAGTTTTACAGACAAAAAAATCCTAGAATCAGTTAATTTGTAGGGCACTGACAACATAATTTTATATAAATAGGTTAATAATTGTTAATTACAACATAAAAAAAATCTAAAGATAAATACACGTGGTCTTATAAATTTTTGTGCTGCAAATAATAATTAGAATTTCATGAAACTCAACACACATATCAGTATTAATGATAGACAGACACTGGCAAAAGCTCATAAAAGGGCGTGGAAGAGGCACTGCATAGCGCCACCTTTTCAGAAAACTTGGGGGGTTAGTTTTAGCTACAGTCACCAAAACTGGTACATATATTGGTCTCATCAAGCTGGACAACCTTCTAATTTACAGTCATTAGCTACAACCAACAGGAAGTCGGCTATTTTGATTTGAATGTGGATATTTGGAAAAATATGGGTGTGAATTAATGCATACTCCTCAGAGGAGCATTATACTATACAAACCAAACTTTGTCTACATGATGCCAAAACATTGAGTAACTTAAATTGTAAACGGATTTTGGATATCTTGAACGGTGTTGCCGTGACGATTTATTAAAGTAACAGTCTTTCACAGTCTTGATGGTTTGGATTAACCCTTTAATTGCTGTATCAATTAAAACCAGATTGCCAGAGGGTTACTGTAAATGCATGTGCTCGCTGTGCCCATTTTTCTTGATGCCACCGGCGTGGCGGTTGCACTGACAGCTTGGGCCCACCATCGCTGCTTGCAGCTATATTTTTTTTTTTTTTTTTAATTTTTCTTTCAACCGTCCGGGGGTTTTTAGGGGCCTTAACGTGCTCAAAAACTCTTGAAAATTCGCACACACGTTGGAATCCGCGGCCATCAGGACGCCGCAGAGGCTGGGACCCGGGCGTGGCACAGGGGCTCTACGGCTCCCCCTGGAGCACTGTCTGAAAACTTGATGTATAGCTCACACATACTTGCACGTATTCATATAAAACTCGGTACACATATAGATCTCATTGAGCCGAACAACTTTCACACTGCATGTCATAGGCTCCGCCCAACAGGAAGTCGGCTATTCAGGGCTGTTTAAAAAACGCATGCTCTGGAATTTGATATACTCCTCTGAAGATTACCACCCGATTGCCACCAAACTCGGTGAACATGATCTCAAGACATTGGGGACGCAAAATTGCCAGGATATTTTTGATATCTCGAACGGTTTGCCCGTGGCGAGGCGATGAATTTATGGTGAAAAATGAGAGACAGGAAGCATCTAATAACATCCACATACATTGTCTGATTTTGATCAAACTTCAGGGTTTTGCTCGTTGTATGATGCCGAGCGCATAGATGTGACTATTAGGTGTCAAAGTTATAGCGCCACCAACTGGCAGCAGGAAGTGTGTCATTTTCAAAATGCTTTGAATTCAGCATCTTATTTTTAATCGATTTGCTTCAAACTTCATCAGAATAATGTCAAAACACGGCCGATGTAAAACTGTGAAGGGAATATTGATATCTATAATACTGTTGCCATGGCAACGTTTCAAACTTGAAAATTTGTTTCTGGTGATTTTGAAGCAGATAACATGTTTAGAATGTCATGAAACTCAACACACATATGAGTATTAATGTTATTGAGACACCGGAAAAAGCTCATAAACGGGCGTGGAAGAGGCACTCTATAGCGCCACCTTTTGTCAAAATGGGGGGGTTAGTTTTAGCTACAGACACCAAACTCGGTACATAAATTATTCTAATCAAGCCGGACAACTTTCTAATTTACACTCATTAGCTACGACCAACAGGAAGCCGGCTATCTTTTTTTTAATGTCATTTACGGGGAATATCAAGCTGTAAATAAATTCATACTCCTCCAAGCAGAAACAAGTAGTTCACACCAAACTTTGTCAACATGATGCCAATATACTGAAGATGCTAAATTGCTAACGGATTTAGGATATCTTGAACGGTGTATTAATGGCGATTTGTTAAAGTTACAGTAAAAAAGAGCAGTTATTTTCTTATATCTTTAAAGTGCAGCTTCCAAACACTTCAAAACTTTTTACATACATAGAGCAAGTCATTCTGAAGAAGTATGGTTAGTTTCATGACTTTACAAAAGGTCTATGAATAACAGAAAATTAATAAACTATCAAGACATTTGATCACACTGGCTCTGTGTATGTGGGGGGATGGGTGAGTCTATGTGTTAAGTGTGAGTGTTAGGAGGTGGGTGAGAGAGACAGAGAGAGAGACACAGAGAGAGACAGAGAGAGAGAGAGAGAAACAGAGAGAGAGACACAGAGAGAGAGAGAGAGAGAGAGACACAGAGAGAGAGAGAGAGACTTTTAAACATCTCTTTAATCACTAGAAAAAAATCATTCAGTATTTATTTATTTAATTATTCGTTTTATTCTATTTTATTTATTTAATTATTCTTTTTTTTTGTATTATAGCTTAAGAAATCTCCTACGCCTTATCTTTTTCTGTCAGTCTAGGGGACAAAAAATAAATAAAAATAAAAATCCAAGAACCAGTTAATTTGTTAAAGTTTATTAAAGTTACAATAATAAAGAGAGCAGTTATTTTCTTATATCTTTAAAGTGCAGCTTCCAAACACTTCAACACTTTTTACATACATAGAGCAAGTCATTCTGAAGAAGTATGGTTAGTTTCATGACTTTACAAAAGGTCTATGAATAACAGAAAATTAAAAAATCTAGCAGACAACTGGTCTGTGTGCACTGTGTGTGTATGTGTGTGTGTGTGTGTGTGTGTGTGTGGATGGGTGTGTGTTGAGTGTGGAAGTGAGGAGCTGGGTGAGGGAGAGGGAGAGAGACGGAGAGAGAGAGAGAGAGAGAGAGAGAGAAATAACACTTCATAATGATTGCACACTATGAATCATTAGGTAAGCATTAGTAAATAGTTAGTTCATCCTTTATAAAGCATTGCCCCAATATTAATATTCATTAGTAAGTAGTTTATAAATACAGCTATAAATGCCTTGTTCTTTACTTATTAGGCATATCTATTACAAAGGAGATTTAAAGGCTCAGTTATCTTCCTAACACAAAAAATAAACAAACACAACACAGAGGGATACAACACATACATATTTTTTTCAAGATACAAAAAATGAAACTGTACACTTGAATTTTTTATTTTATTTTATTTTTTACAATGAAATTTCAGAGGTTTATATTTCATTTTTTATCAAGTGTACAGTTGTAGGGTTTCATTTTTTGCATCTTGAAAAAAATATTTGTGTTCTGTATCCCTCTGTGTTGTGTTTGTTTAACTTTTCTGTTTGGGAGATAAATGAGTCTTTTAATCTGGGCAGTCAGGGGCAGCAGGGCCTTCTCTGCTGGCCTTATAAAAAAATAAAATAGTGTGAAAAAATGTTTTTATTGATTATTTGGGTATCATTTTCATTTTTGTAATGTCTACAAAATTGCCTATGATTAGTTTAGTTGAGGTTGAACTGGAATATCCTACATAAAAAAAGTCTGAGGCCAGCACTACAGATAGTACTACCCTTTTGTTGAAAGACGTCACATCTGATTTGTTACGAGCATTAGTGACAGAATCATCAGCCAAACAAATTTTGACGTTTAATGACAGCCCGCCCTCTGGGTCTAGCTACGTGCCCAGTGCTACCCCTTGTGTTAAACCACCCCTCTAGTCAGGGATTTCCAGAGATGGTCCTCACTGCAGAACACAAGATCCAGGGGGTGTGGCTGGATCACTCCTCCCACCTTACATACACCTAAACCTACCATCTCCACCTACATTGTCTGATTTTGATCAAACTTCAGGGGTTTGTTCGGTGTATGATGGCGATCGCATAGATGTGACTATCAGAAGTCAAAGTTATAGCGCCACCATCTGGCAGCAGGAAGTGTGTCATTTTCAAAATGCTTTGAATTCAGCATTTTACTTTTACTCGATTTGTTTCAAACTACATCAGAATAATGTCAAAACACGGCCCATGTAAAACTGTTGAGGGAATATTGATATCTAAAATACTGTTGCCATGGCAACGTGTCAAACTTGAATATTCTTTTCCGGTGATTTTGAGGCGGATAACATGCTTAGATTTTCATGAAACTCAACACACATATCAGTATTAATGATAGATAGACACTGGCAAAAGCTCATAAAAGGGCGTGGAAGAGGCACTGCATAGCGCCACCTTTTCAGAAAACTTGGGGGTTAGTTTTATCTAGTCACCAAACTTGGTACATATTTTGGTCTCATCAAGCTGGACAACCTTCTAATTTACAGTCATTAGCTACACCCAAAAGGAAGTCGGCTATTTTGATTTGAATGTGGATATTTGGAAAAATATGGGTGTGAATTAATGCATACTCCTCAGAGGAGCATTATACTATACACACCAAACTTTGTCTACATGATGCCAAAACATTCAGGAACTTAAATTTGTAAACGGATTTTGGATATCTTGAACGTTGTTGCCGTGACAATTTATTAAGTAACAGTCTTTCACAGTCTTGATGGTTTGGATTAACCCTTTAATTGCTGTATCAATTAAAACCAGACTGCCAGAGGGTTACTGTAAATGCATGTGCTCGCTGTGCCCCTTTTTCGTGATGCCACCGGCGTGGCGGTTGCACTGACAGCTTGGGCCCGCCATCGCTGCTTGCAGCTATATTTAGGGCCCAAGCCAGTAAGGCGCAGGGCCCTATTGATTTCCAAAGGATTATTAGGGCCCAAGCCAGTAAGGCGCAGGGCCCTATTGATTTCCAAAGGATTATTAGGGCCCAAGCCAGTAAGGCGCAGGGCCCTATTGATTTCCAAAGGATTATTATTTTTTTTTTTTTTTTTTTTTTTTTTTATTCAACCATCCGGGTACTTTTGGGGCCTTAACATGCTCAAAAACTCTTGAAAATTCGCACGCACGTTGGAATCTGTTGGCGTCCGGACGCCACAGAGGCTGGGACCCGGGCGCGGCACAGGGGCTCTACGGCGCCCCCTAGAACACAGTTTGAAAACTTGATGTATAGCTCACACATACTTGCACGTATTCATATAAAACTCGGTACACATATAGATCTCATTGAGCCGAACAAATTTCACACTGCATGTCATAGGCTCCGCCCAACAGGAAGTCGGCTATTCAGGGCTGTTTAAAAAACCATGCTCTGGAATTTGATATACTCCTCTGAAGATTACCACCCGATTGCCACCAAACTCGGTGAACATGATCTCAAGACATTGGGACGCAAAATTGCCAGGATATTTTTGATATCTCGAACGGTTTGCCCGTGGCGAGGCGATGAATTTATGGCGAAAAATGAGAGACAGGAAGCGTCTAATAACATCCACATACATTGTCTGATTTTGATCAAACTTCAGGGTTTTGTTCGTTGTTTGATGCCGAGCGCATAGCTGTGACTATTAGGAGTCAAAGTTATAGCGCCACCAACTGGCAGCAGGAAGTGTGTCATTTTCAAAATGCTTTGAATTCAGCATCTTATTTTTAATCGATTTGCTTCAAACTTCATCAGAATAATGTCAAAGCACGGCCGATGTAAAACTGTGAAGGGAATATTGATATCTATAATACTGTTGCCATGGCAACGTTTCAAACTTGAAAATTTGTTTCTGGTGATTTTGAAGCAGATAACATGATTAGAATGTCATGAAACTCAACACACATATGAGTATTAATGATAGTTAGACACTGGAAAAAGCTCATAAACGGGCGTGGAAGAGGCGCTCTATAGCGCCACCTTTTGTCAAAAATGGGGGGGTTAGTTTTAGCTACAGACACCAAACTCGGTACATAAATTGTTCTATTCAAGCCGGACAACTTTCTAATTTACACTCATTAGCTACAACCAACAGGAAGCCAGCTATCTTTTTTTTTTATTTAATTTTCGGGGAATATCAAGCTGTAAATAAATTGATACTCCTCGAAGCAGAAACAAGTAGTTCACACCAAACTTTGTCAACATGATGCCAATATACTGAAGATGCTAAATTGCTAACGGATTTAGGATATCTTGAACGGTGTATTAATGGCGATTTGTTAAAGTTACAGTAAAAAAGAGAGCAGTTCTTTTCTTATCTTTAAAGTGCAGCTTCCAAACACTTCAAAACTTTTTACATACATAGAGCAAGTCATTCTGAAGAAGTATGATTAGTTTCATGACTTTACAAAAGGTCTACGAATAACAGAAAATTAATAAACTATCAAGACATTTGATCACACTGGCTCTGTGTATGTGGGGGGATGGGTGAGTCTGTGTGTTAAGTGTTAGTGTGAGGAGGGGGGTGAGAGAGACAGACAGAGAGACCCAGAGAGAGAGAGACTTTTAAACATCTCTTTAATCACTAGAAAAAAATCAATCAGTATTTATTTATTTAATTATTCTTTTTATTTTATTTTATTTTATTTATTTAATTATTCATTTTATTTTATTTTTTAATTATTTTTTTTTTTTTTTTTGCATTATTGCTTAAGAAATTTCCTAGGCCTTATATTTTTCTGTCAGTCTTAGGGACAAAAAAATATAAAAATCCAAGAACCAGTTAATTTGTAGGGCACTGATAACATCATTTTATATAATTAGGTTAATAATTATGTTAATTACAACATAAAAAAATCTAAAGATACATACACGTGGTCTTATAATTTTTTGTGCTGCAAATAATAATTTGACAGTAATTTGATACTGAACTCTGACACCCTCTGACATGATATTCATCTGAATTTACATCATCTCATGAATGTAACAGTAAAACAGTTCAGCTCACAGATGAAGACTAAGCTGTAATGCAGGCAAAATATTTCACAAATGCTTATAGATCATTAAAATAATTATTAAAAATGGTAATATCTCGAGCAGTGTGGCAATGGTGATTTATTAAAATAACAGTAAAAAAAGATAGCAGTAATTTTCTTGTATCTTTAAAGTGCAGCTTCCAAACACTTCATAAAAAATTACATACACAGAACAAGTCATTCTTAGGAAATGTGATTAATTTCATGAATATACAATACACTATGGATAGCAGAAAATTTTAAAACTATCAGACTTTTGATGTCACTCTCCTTCTGTCTGTGTGGGGGGATGGGTGTGTGTGTGTGTGTGTGTGTGTGTGTGTGTGTGTTCAGAGTCAGGGTGACACTGAGAGAGAGAGAGAGAGAGAGAACCTGAAAAGAGAGAGAGAGGGTCCTGAAGCTGCAAACACAAACTAACATGACTAACAACATCCAGCATCAGGACACTGAAACACCCATCCACAAAATTCTGCCCACCCAAATTATAAAAACACTAAAAGAAAATGATCTAACCTATTGGAATGAAACAACAGAAAAACAAAGTAAACTTGAATGTTATTTGACCCTAAATAGAGATTACACAACTGCAGAATATCTAAGTACAGTGAAAGACTGTAAATTAAGAAGACAAATGACGAGGTACAGACTGAGCGGTCATACTCTGACTATAGAGACGGGCAGATATCGACAGCACTGGCTGCCCAAAGAGAGTCGCATCTGCCCATACTGTACCCATGGAGAAGTGGAGACAGAGCAACACTTCCTTACCACCTGCTATGAAGAAATTAGAAAGAAATGTTATCTTAAATTGGAAATACTTTACCCTGACTTCAAAATGTTAAACAAGAAAACACAACTTCAATATTTATTAGATGAAAAACAAGATTGTATCTTACTAGCAGCAAGATACATTGACACCTGTCACAAAAAGAGGGAGGAGTCAACAAATCAGTGATGCGCCCACACACACACACACACAAACAAACACAAACACACACACACACACACAAATTTTAAATTGTTCATAGAATTCTAGAATTCGTAGAATTGATTTGTTCTATTTTGTTTAATTATATATACATGCATGTGTTTATATATTTATTTATTTATTTTAATTATTATTTATTTTATTTTTTAAATACATATTTGTTCTATATTTAATGTAAACACTATGCTTTGGCAATACATTGTAACAATTGTCATGCCAATAAAGCACATATTGAATTGAATTGAATTGAGAGAGAGAGAGAGAGAGAGAGAGAGAGAGACTTTTAAAACATCTCTTTAATCACTTGAAAAAAAAAACAATCAGCACTTATTAATTTATTTACTATGTTTTATTTTTTTGCATTACAGCTTAAGAAATCTCTTAGGCCTTATCCTTTTCTGTCAGTTTTACAGACAAAAAAATCCTAGAATCAGTTAATTTGTAGGGCACTGACAACATAATTTTATATAAATAGGTTAATAATTGTTAATTACAACATAAAAAAATCTAAAGATAAATACACGTGGTCTTATAAATTTTTGTGCTGCAAATAATAATTAGAATTTCATGAAACTCAACACACATATCAGTATTAATGATAGACAGACACTGGCAAAAGCTCATAAAAGGGCATGGAAGAGGCACTGCATAGCGCCACCTTTTCAGAAAACTTGGGGGTTAGTTTTAGCTACAGTCACCAAAACTGGTACATATATTGGTATCATCAAGCTGGACAACCTTCTAATTTACAGTCATTAGCTACAACCAACAGGAAGTCGGCTATTTGATTTGAATGTGGATATTTGGAAAAATATGGGTGTGAATTAATGCATACTCCTCAGAAGAGCATTATACTATACACACCAAACTTTGTCTACATGATGCCAAAACATTGAGGAACTTAAATTGTAAACGGATTTTGGATATCTTGAACGGTGTTGCCGTGACGATTTATTAAAGTAACAGTCTTTCACAGTCTTGATGTTTTGATTAACCCTTTAATTGCTGTATCAATTAAAATCAGACTGCCAGAGGGTTACTGTAAATGCATGTGCTCGCTGTGCCCTTTTTTCTTGATGCCACCGGGTGGCGGTTGCACTGACAGCTTGGGCCCACCATCGCTGCTTGCAGCTATATTTATTTTTTTTTATTTTTTTTTTTTTTTTTTTTTTTTTATTCAACCATCCGGGTACTTTTGGGGCCTTAACATGCTCAAAAACTCTTGAAAATTCGCACGCAACGTTGGAATCTGTTGGCGTCCGGACGCCACAGAGGCTGGGACCCGGGCGGCACAGGGGCTCTACTACGGCGCCCCCTAGAACACAGTTTGAAAACTTGATGTATAGCTCACACATGCTTGCACGTATTCATATAAAACTCGGTACACATATAGATCTCATCGAGCCGAACAAATTTCACACTGCATGTCATTGGCTCCGCCCAACAGGAAGTCGGCTATTCAGGGCTGTTTAAAAAACCATGCTCTGGAATTTGATATACTCCTCTGAAGATTACCACCCGATTGCCACCAAACTCGGTGAACATGATCTCAAGGCATTGGGGACGCAAAATTGCCAGGATATTTTTGATATCTCGAACGGTTTGCCCGTGGCGAGGCGATGAATTTATGGCGAAAAATGAGAGACAGGAAGCGTCTAATAACATCCACATACATTGTCTGATTTTGATCAAACTTCAGGGTTTTGTTCGTTGTTTGATGCCGAGCGCATAGATGTGACTATTAGGAGTCAAAGTTATAGCGCCACCAACTGGCAGCAGGAAGTGTGTCATTTTCAAAATGCTTTGAATTCAGCATCTTATTTTTAATCGATTTGCTTCAAACTTCATCAGAATAATGTCAAAGCACGGCCGATGTAAAACTGTGAAGGGAATATTGATATCTATAATACTGTTGCCATGGCAACGTTTCAAACTTGAAAATTTGTTTTTGGTGATTTTGAAGCAGATAACATGTTTAGAATGTCATGAAACTCAACACACATATGAGTATTAATGATAGTTAGACACTGGAAAAAGCTCATAAACGGGCGTGGAAGAGGCGCTCTATAGCGCCACCTTTTGTCAAAAATGGGGGGTTAGTTTTAGCTACAGACACCAAACTCGGTACATAAATTGTTTCTATTCAAGCCGGACAACTTTCTAATTTACACTCATTAGCTACGACCAACAGGAAGCCAGCTATCTTTTTTTTTTAATTTAATTTTCGGGGAATATCAAGCTGTAAACAAATTGATACTCCTCCAAGCAGAAACAAGTAGTTCACACCAAACTTTGTCAACATGATGCCAATATACTGAAGATGCTAAATTGCTAACGGATTTAGGATATCTTGAACGGTGTATTAATGGCGATTTGTTAAAGTTACAGTAAAAAGGAGAGCAGTTCTTTTCTTATCTTTAAAGTGCAGCTTCCAAACACTTCAAAACTTTTTACATACATAGAGCAAGTCATTCTGAAGAAGTATGATTAGTTTCATGACTTTACAAAAGGTCTATGAATAACAGAAAATTAATAAACTATCAAGACATTTGATCACACTGGCTCTGTGTATGTGGGGGGATGGGTGAGTCTGTGTTAAGTGTTAGTGTGAGGAGGGGGGTGAGAGAGACAGACAGAGAGACCCAGAGAGAGAGAGAGACTTTTAAACATCTCTTTAATCACTAGAAAAAAATCAATCAGTATTTATTTATTTAATTATTCTTTTTATTTTATTTTATTTATTTATTTAATTATTCATTTAATTTTTTTTTTTTATTATTTTTTTTTTTGCATTATAGCTTAAGAAATTTCCTAGGCCTTATCTTTTTCTGTCAGTCTTAGGGACAAAAAAATATAAAAATCCAAGAACCAGTTAATTTGTAGGGCACTGATAACATCATTTTATATAATTAGGTTAATAATTATGTTAATTACAACATAAAAAAATCTAAAGATACATACACGTGGTCTTATAATTTTTGTGCTGCAAATAATAATTTGACTGTAATTTGATACTGAACTCTGACACCCTCTGACATGATATTCATCTGAATTTACATCATCTCATGAATGTAACAGTAAAACAGTTCAGCTCACAGATGAAGACTAAGCTGTAATGCAGGCAAAATATTTCACAAATGCTTATAGATCATTAAAATAATTATTAAAAATGGTAATATCTCGAACAGTGTGGCAATGGTGATTTATTAAAATAACAGTAAAAAAAGATAGCAGTAATTTTCTTGTATCTTTAAAGTGCAGCTTCCAAACACTTCATAAAAAAATTACATACACAGAACAAGTCATTCTTAGGAAATGTGATTAATTTCATGAATATACAATACACTATGGATAGCAGAAAATTTTAAAACTATCAGACTTTTGATGTCACTCTCCTTCTGTCTGTGTGGGGGGATGTGTGTGTGTGTGTGTGTGTGTGTGTGTGTTCAGAGTCAGGGTGACACTGAGAGAGAGAGAGAAGAGAGAGAGAGAGAGAGAGAGAGAGGGTCCTGAAGCTGCAAACACAAACTAACATGACTAACAACATCCAGCATCAGGACACTGAAACACCCATCCACAAAATTCTGCCCACCCAAATTATAAAAACACTAAAAGAAAATGATCTAACCTATTGGAATGAAACAACAGAAAAACAAAGTAAACTTGAATGTTATTTGACCCTAAATAGAGATTACACAACTGCAGAATATCTGAGTACAGTGAAAGACTGTAAATTAAGAAGACAAATGACGAGGTACAGACTGAGCGGTCATACTCTGACTATAGAGACGGGCAGATATCGACAGCACTGGCTGCCCAGAGAGAGCCGCATCTGCCCATACTGTACCCATGGAGAAGTGGAGACAGAGCAACACTTCCTTACCACCTGCTATGAAGAAATTAGAAAGAATGTTATCTTAAATTGGAAATACTTTACCCTGACTTCAAAATGTTAAACAAGAAAACACAACTTCAATATTTATTAGATGAAAAACAAGATTGTATCTTACTAGCAGCAAGATACATTGACACCTGTCACAAAAAGAGGGAGGAGTCAACAAATCAGTGATGCGCCCACACACACACACACACACACACACAACAAACACAACACACACACACACACACACACACACACACACACACACACACACACACACACAACACACACACAACAAACACAAACACACACACTCACACACACACACACCACACTAAATTTTAAATTGTTCATAGAATTCTAGAATTCGTAGAATTGATTTGTTCTATTTTGTTTAATTATATATACATGCATGTGTTTATATATTTATTTATTTATTTTTAATTATTATTAATTTATTTTTTAAATACATATTTGTTCTATATTTAATGTAAACACTATGCTTTGGCAATACATTGTAACAATTGTCATGCCAATAAAGCACATATTGAATTGAATTGAATTGAGAGAGAGAGAGAGAGAGAGAGAGAGAGAGACTTTTAAACATCTCTTTAATCACTTGAAAAAAAAAACAATCAGCACTTATTAATTTATTTACTGTTTTATTTTTTTGCATTACAGCTTAAGAAATCTCTTAGGCCTTATCCTTTTCTGTCAGTTTTACATACAAAAAAATCCTAGAATCAGTTAATTTGTAGGGCACTGACAACATAATTTTATATAAATAGGTTAATAATTGTTAATTACAACATAAAAAAAATCTAAAGATAAATACACGTGGTCTATAAAATTTTTGTGCTGCAAATAATAATTAGAATTTCATGAAACTCAACACACATATCAGTATTAATGATAGACAGACACTGGCAAAAGCTCATAAAAGGGCGTGGAAGAGGCACTGCATAGCGCCACCTTTTCAGAAAACTTGGGGGTTAGTTTTAGCTACAGTCACCAAAACTGTACATATATTGGTCTCATCAAGCTGGACAACCTTCTAATTTACAGTCATTAGCTACAACCAACAGGAAGTCGGCTATTTTGATTTGAATGTGGATATTTGGAAAAAAATGGGTGTGAATTAATGCATACTCCTCAGAGGAGCATTATACTATACAAACCAAACTTTGTCTACATGATGCCAAAACATTGAGTAACTTAAATTGTAAACGGATTTTGGATATCTTGAACGGTGTTGCCGTGACGATTTATTAAAGTAACAGTCTTTCACAGTCTTGATGGTTTGGATTAACCCTTTAATTGCTGTATCAATTAAAACCAGATTGCCAGAGGGTTACTGTAAATGCATGTGCTCGCTGTGCCCATTTTTCTTGATGCCACCGGCGTGGCGGTTGCACTGACAGCTTGGGCCCACCATCGCTGCTTGCAGCTATATTTATTATTTTTTTTTTTTTTTTTTTTTTTTATTTCAACCATCCGGGTACTTTTGGGGGCCTTAACATGCTCAAAAACTCTTGAAAATTCGCACGCACGTTGGAATCTGTTGGCGTCCGGACGCCACAGAGGCTGGGACCCGGGCGCGGCACAGGGGCTCTACGGCGCCCCCTAGAACACAGTTTGAAAACTTGATGTATAGCTCACACATGCTTGCACGTATTCATATAAAACTCGGTACACATATAGATCTCATTGAGCCGAACAAATTTCACACTGCATGTCATTGGCTCCGCCCAACAGGAAGTCGGCTATTCAGGGCTGTTTAAAAAACCATGCTCTGAATTTGATATACTCCTCTGAAGATTACCACCCGATTGCCACCAAACTCGGTGAACATGATCTCAAGGCATTGGGGACGCAAAATTGCCAGGATATTTTTGATATCTCGAACGGTTTGCCCGTGGCGAGGCGATGAATTTATGGCGAAAAATGAGAGACAGGAAGCGTCTAATAACATCCACATACATTGTCTGATTTTGATCAAACTTCAGGGTTTTGTTCGTTGTTTGATGCCGAGCGCATAGATGTGACTATTAGGAGTCAAAGTTATAGCGCCACCAACTGGCAGCAGGAAGTGTGTCATTTTCAAAATGCTTTGAATTCAGCATCTTATTTTTAATCGATTTGCTTCAAACTTCATCAGAATAATGTCAAAGCACGGCCGATGTAAAACTGTGAAGGGAATATTGATATCTATAATACTGTTGCCATGGCAACGTTTCAAACTTGAAAATTTGTTTTTGGTGATTTTGAAGCAGATAACATGTTTAGAATGTCATGAAACTCAACACACATATGAGTATTAATTATAGTTAGACACTGGAAAAAGCTCATAAACGGGCGTGGAAGAGGCGCTCTATAGCGCCACCTTTTGTCAAAAATGGGGGGGTTAGTTTTAGCTACAGACACCAAACTCGGTACATAAATTGTTCTATTCAAGCCGGACAACTTTCTAATTTACACTCATTAGCTACGACCAACAGGAAGCCAGCTATCTTTTTTTTTTAATTTAATTTTCGGGGAATATCAAGCTGTAAACAAATTGATACTCCTCCAAGCAGAAACAAGTAGTTCACACCAAACTTTGTCAACATGATGCCAATATACTGAAGATGCTAAATTGCTAACGGATTTAGGATATCTTGAACGGTGTATTAATGGCGATTTGTTAAAGTTACAGTAAAAAGGAGAGCAGTTCTTTTCTTATCTTTAAAGTGCAGCTTCCAAACACTTCAAAACTTTTTACATACATAGAGCAAGTCATTCTGAAGAAGTATGATTAGTTTCATGACTTTACAAAAGGTCTATGAATAACAGAAAATTAATAAACTATCAAGACATTTGATCACACTGGCTCTGTGTATGTGGGGGGATGGGTGAGTCTGTGTTAAGTGTTAGTGTGAGGAGGGGGGTGAGAGAGACAGACAGAGAGACCCAGAGAGAGAGAGAGAGACTTTTAAACATCTCTTTAATCACTAGAAAAAAATCAATCAGTATTTATTTATTTAATTATTCTTTTTATTTTATTTTATTTATTTATTTAATTATTCATTTAATTTTTTTTTTTTTTTTTTTTTTTTTTTTGCATTATAGCTTAAGAAATTTCCTAGGCCTTATCTTTTTCTGTCAGTCTTAGGGACAAAAAAATATAAAAATCCAAGAACCAGTTAATTTGTAGGGCACTGATAACATCATTTTATATAATTAGGTTAATAATTATGTTAATTACAACATAAAAAAATCTAAAGATACATACACGTGGTCTTATAATTTTTTGTGCTGCAAATAATAATTTGACTGTAATTTGATACTGAACTCTGACACCCTCTGACATGATATTCATCTGAATTTACATCATCTCATGAATGTAACAGTAAAACAGTTCAGCTCACAGATGAAGACTAAGCTGTAATGCAGGCAAAATATTTCACAAATGCTTATAGATCATTAAAATAATTATTAAAAATGGTAATATCTCGAACAGTGTGGCAATGGTGATTTATTAAAATAACAGTAAAAAAGATAGCAGTAATTTTCTTGTATCTTTAAAGTGCAGCTTCCAAACACTTCAAAAAAAATTACATACACAGAACAAGTCATTCTTAGGAAATGTGATTAATTTCATGAATATACAATACACTATGGATAGCAGAAAATTTTAAAACTATCAGACTTTTGATGTCACTCTCCTTCTGTCTGTGTGGGGGGATGTGTGTGTGTGTGTGTGTGTGTGTGTGTGTTCAGAGTCAGGGTGACACTGAGAGAGAGAGAGAGAGAGAGAGAGAGGGTCCTGAAGCTGCAAACACAAACTAACATGACTAACAACATCCAGCATCAGGACACTGAAACACCCATCCACAAAATTCTGCCCACCCAAATTATAAAAACACTAAAAAAAATGATCTAACCTATTGGAATGAAACAACAGAAAAACAAAGTAAACTTGAATGTTATTTGACCCTAAATAGAGATTACACAACTGCAGAATATCTGAGTACAGTGAAAGACTGTAAATTAAGAAGACAAATGACGAGGTACAGACTGAGCAGCGGTCATACTCTGACTATAGAGACGGGCAGATATCGACAGCACTGGCTGCCCAGAGAGAGCCGCATCTGCCCATACTGTACCCATGGAGAAGTGGAGACAGAGCAACACTTCCTTACCACCTGCTATGAAGAAATAAGAAAGAATATATCTTAAATTGGAAAAATACTTTACCCTGACTTCAAAATGTTAAACAAAAAACACAACTTCAATATTTATTAGATGAAAAACAAGATTGTATCTTACTAGCAGCAAGATACATTGACACCTGTCACAAAAAGAGGGAGGAGTCAACAAATCAGTGATGCGCCCACACACACACACACACACACAACACACAAAAACACACAAACACACAAACACAAACACACAAACACACACACACACACACACACACACACACACACACAAACACAAACACACACACTCACACACACACACCACACTAAATTTTAAATTGTTCATAGAATTCTAGAATTCGTAGAATTGATTTGTTCTATTTTGTTTAATTATATATACATGCATGTTTTATATATTTATTTATTTATTTTTAATTATTATTATTTTTTTTTTTAAATACATATTTGTTCTATATTTAATGTAAACACTATGCTTTGGCAATACATTGTAACAATTGTCATGCCAATAAAGCACATATTGAATTGAATTGAATTGAGAGAAGAGAGAGAGAGAGAGAGAGAGAGACTTTTAAACATCTCTTTAATCACTTGAAAAAAAAAAACAATCAGCACTTATTAATTTATTACTGTTTTTTTTTTTTTGCATTACAGCTTAAGAATCTCTTAGGCCTTATCCTTTTCTGTCAGTTTTAACATACAAAAAATCCTAGAATCAGTTAATTTGTAGGGCACTGACAACATAATTTTATATAAATAGGTTAATAATTGTTAATTACAACATAAAAAAAATCTAAAGATAAATACACGTGGTCTTATAAATTTTTGTGCTGCAAATAATAATTAGAATTTCATGAAACTCAACACACATATCAGTATTAATGATAGACAGACACTGGCAAAAGCTCATAAAAGGGCGTGGAAGAGGCACTGCATAGCGCCACCTTTTCAGAAAACTTGGGGGGTTATTTTAGCTACAGTCACCAAAACTGGTACATATATTGGTCTCATCAAGCTGGACAACCTTCTAATTTACAGTCATTAGCTACAACCAACAGGAAGTCGGCTATTTTGATTTGAATGTGGATATTTGGAAAAATATGGGTGTGAATTAATGCATACTCCTCAGAGGAGCATTATACTATACACACCAAACTTTGTCTACATGATGCCAAAACATTGAGTAACTTAAATTGTAAACGGATTTTGGATATCTTGAACGGTGTTTGCCGTGACGATTTATTAAAGTAACAGTCTTTCACAGTCTTGATGGTTTGGATTAAACCCTTAATTGCTGTATCAATTAAAACCAGATTGCCAGAGGGTTACTGTAAATGCATGTGCTCGCTGTGCCCATTTTTCTTGATGCCACCGGCGTGGCGGTTGCACTGACAGCTTGGGCCCACCATCGCTGCTTGCAGCTATATTTAGGGCCCAAGCCAGTAAGGCGCAGGGCCTATTGATTTCCAAGGATTATTAGGGCCCAATTCTTGTTCTTCTAAGGATTTATTTTTTTTTTTTTTTTATTTTTCTTTCAACCGTCCGGCCGGAACTTTTTAGGGGCCTTAACGTGCTCAAAACTCTTGAAAATTCGCACACACACGTTGGAATCCGCGGCGTCCGGACGCCGCAGAGGCTGGGACCCGGGCGCGGCACAGGGCTCTACGACGGCGCCCCCGGAGCACTGTCTGAAAACTTGATGTATAGCTCACACATACTTGCACGTATTCATATAAAACTCGGTACACATATAGATCTCATTGACCGAACAAATTTCACACTGCATGTCATTGGCTCCGCCCAACAGGAAGTCGGCTATTCAGGGCTGTTTAAAAAACCATGCTCTGGAATTTGATATACTCCTCTGAAGATTACCACCCGATTGCCACCAAACTCGGTGAACATGATCTCAAGACATTGGGGACGCAAAATTGCCAGGATATTTTTGATATCTCGAACGGTTTGCCCGTGGCGAGGCGATGAATTTATGGCGAAAAATGAGAGACAGGAAGCGTCTAATAACATCCACATACATTGTCTGATTTTGATCAAACTTCAGGTTTTTGTTCGTTGTATGATGCCGAGCGCATAGATGTGACTATTAGGAGTCAAAGTTATAGCGCCACCAACTGGCAGCAGGAAGTGTGTCATTTTCAAAATGCTTTGAATTCAGCATCTTATTTTTAATCGATTTGCTTCAAACTTCATCAGAATAATGTCAAAACACGGCCGATGTAAAACTGTGAAGGGAATATTGATATCTATAATACTGTTGCCATGGCAACGTTCAAACTTGAAAATTTGTTTTGGTGATTTTGAAGCAGATAACATGTTTAGAATGTCATGAAACTCAACACACATATGAGTATTAATGTTATTGAGACACTGGAAAAAGCTCATAAACGGGCGTGGAAGAGGCACTCTATAGCGCCACCTTTTGTCAAAATGGGGGGTTAGTTTTAGCTACAGACACCAAACTCGGTACATAAATTATTCTAATCAAGCCGGACAACTTTCTAATTTACACTCATTAGCTACGACCAACAGGAAGCCAGCTATCTTTTTTTTTTAATTTCATTTTACGGGAATATCAAGCTGTAAACAAATTCATACTCCTCCAAGCAGAAACAAGTAGTTCACACCAAACTTTGTCAACATGATGCCAATATACTGAAGATGCTAAATTGCTAACGGAATTTAGGATATCTTGAACGGTGTATTAATGGCGATTTGTTAAAGTTACAGTAAAAAAGAGCAGTTCTTTTCTTATATCTTTAAAGTGCAGCTTCCAAACACTTCAAAACTTTTTACATACATAGAGCAAGTCATTCTGAGAAGTATGGTTGTTTCATGACTTTACAAAAGGTCTATGAATAACAGAAAATTAATAAACTATCAAGACATTTGATCACACTGGCTCTGTGTATGTGGGGGATGGTGAGTCTATGTGTTAAGTGTGAGTGTTAGGAGGTGTGAGAGGAGGTGGGTGAGAGAGACAGAGAGAGAACACAGAGAGAGACAGAGAGAGAAGAGAGAGAAACAGAGAGAGAGACACAGAGAGAGAGAGAGACTTTAAAACATCTCTTTAATCACTAGAAAAAATATCATTCAGTATTTATTTATTTAATTATTCGTTTTATTTATTTTTATTTATTTAATTATTCATTTTTTTTGTATTATAGCTTAAGAAATCTCCTACGCCTTATCTTTTTCTGTCAGTCTTGGGGACAAAAAATAAATAAAAATAAAAACCAAGAACCAGTTTAATTTGTTAAAGTTTATTAAAGTTACAATAATAAAGAGAGCAGTTATTTTCTTATATCTTTAAAGTGCAGCTTCCAAACACTTCAACACTTTTTACATACATAGAGCAAGTCATTCTGAAGAAGTATGGTTTAGTTTCATGACTTTACAAAAGGTCTATGAATAACAGAAAATTAAAAAATCTAGCAGACAACTGATCTGTGTGCACTGTGTGTGTATGTGGTGTGTGTGTGTGTGTGTGTGTGGATGGGTGTGATTGAGTGTGGAAGTGAGGAGCTGGGTGAGGGGGCGTGGGTAGAGAGGAGAAGAACGAGAGAGAGAGAGAGAGAGAGAGAAATAACACTTCATAATGATTGCACACTATGAATCATTAGGTAAGCATTAGTAAATATTAGTTCATCCTTTTATAAAGCATTGCCCCAATATTAATATTCATTAGTAAGTAGTTTATAAATACAGCTATAAATGCCTGTTCTTTACTTATTAGGCATATCTATTACAAAGGGATTTAAAGGCTCAGTTATCTTCCTAACACAAAAATAAACAAACACAACACAGAGGGATACAACACATACATATTTTTTTCAAGAAACAAAAAATGAAACTTACACTTGAATTTTTTATTTTATTTATTTTTACAATGAAATTTCAGAGGTTTATATTTCATTTTTTATCAATGTAACAGTTTGTAGGGTTTCATTTTTTGCATCTTGAAAAAAATATTTGTGTTCTGTATCCCTCTGTGTTGTTTTGTTTAACTTTTCTTTTGGGAGATAAATGTGTCTTTTAATCTGGCAGTCAGGGGCAGCAGGCCTTCTCTGCTGGCCCTATAAAAAAAATAAATAGTGTGAAAAAATGTTTTTATTGATTATTTGGTATCATTTACATTTTTGTAATGTCTACAAAATTGCCTATGATTAGTTTAGTTGAGGTTGAACTGGAATATCCTACATAAAAAAAGTCTGAGCCAGCACTTACAGATAGTACTACCCTTTTGTTGAAAGACGTCACATCTGATTTGTTACAGCATTAGTGACAGAATCATCAGCCAAACAAATTTTGACGTTTACATGACAGCCCGCCCTCTGGGTCTAGCTACGTGCCCAGTGCTACCCCTTGTGTTAAACCACCCCTCAGTCAGGGATTTCCAGAGATGGTCCTCACTGCAGAACACAAGATCAGGGGGTGTGCTGGATCACTCCTCCCACCTTACATACACCTAAACCTACCATCTCCACCTACATTGTCTGATTTTGATCAAACTTCAGGGTTTGTTCGTGTATGATGGGCGATCGCATAGATGTGACTATCAGAGTCAAAGTTATATAAGCGCCACCACCATCTGGCAGCAGGAAGTGTGTCATTTTCAAAATGCTTTGAATTCAGCAATTTTTTACTTTTTTTTTTTTTTACTCGATTTGTTTCAAACTACATCAGAATAATGTCCAAAACACGGCCCATGTAAAAACTGTTGAGGGAATTATTGATTATCTAAAATACTGTTGCCATGCAACGTGGTCAATCTTGAATATTCTTTTCCGTGATTTTGAGGCGGATAACATGCTTAGATTTTCATGAAACTCAACACACATATCAGTATTAATGATAGATAGACACTGCAAAAGCTCATAAAAGGGCGTGGAAGCCACTGCATAGCGCCACCTTTTCAGAAAACTTGGGGGTTAGTTTTATCTAGTCACCAAACTTGTACATATTTTGGTCTCATCAAGCTGGACAACCTTCTAATTTACAGTCATTAGCTACACCCAAAAGGAAGTCGGCTATTTTGATTTGAATGTGGATATTTTGAAAAATATGGGTGTGAATTAATGCATACTCCTCAGAGAAGCATTATACTATACACACCAAACTGTCTACATGATGCCAAAACATTCAGGAACTTAATTTGTAAACGGATTTTGGATATCTTGAACGTTGTTGCCGTGACAATTTATTAAAGTAACAGTCTTTCACAGTCTTGATGGTTTTGGATTAACCCTTTAATTGCTGTATCAATTAAACCAGACTGCCAGAGGGTTACTGTAAATCATGTGCTCGCTGTGCCCCTTTTTCTTGATGCCACGCGGTGGCGGTTGCACTGACACTTGGGCCCGCCATCGCTGCTTGCAGCTATATTTAATTATGTTTTTTTTTTTTTTTTTTTTTTTTTATTCAACCATCCGTACTTTTGGGGCCTTAACATGCTCAAAACTCTTGAAAATTCGCACGCACGTTGGAATCTGTTGGCGTCCGGACGCCCACAGAGGCTGGGACCCGGGCCGCACAGGGCTCTACGGCGCCCCCTAGAACACAGTTTGAAAACTTGATGTATAGCTCACACATGCTTGCACGTATTCATATAAACTCGGTACACATATAGATCTCATTGAGCCGAACAAATTTCACACTGCATGTCATAGGCTCCGCCCAACAGGAAGTCGGCTATTCAGGGCTGTTTAAAAAACCATGCTCTGGAATTTGATATACCTCCTCTGAAGATTACCACCCGATTGCCACCAAACTCGGTGAACATGATCTCAAGGCATTGGGGACGCAAAATTGCCAATATATTTGATATCTCGAACGGTTTGCCCGTGGCGAGGCGATGAATTTATGCGAAAAAATGAGAGACAGGAAGCGTCTAATAACAACCACATACATTGTCTGATTTTGATCAAACTTCAGGGTTTTGTTCGTTTGTTTGATGCCGAGCGCATAGATGTGACTATTAGGATCAAAGTTAAAGCGCCACCAACTGGCAGCAGGAAGTGTGTCATTTTCAAAATGCTTTGAATTCAGCATCTTATTTTTAATCGATTTTGCTTCAACTTCATCAGAATAATGTCCAAAGCACGGCCGATGTAAAACTGTGAAGGGAATATTGATATCTATAATACTGTTGCCATGGCAACGTTTCAAACTTGAAAATTTGTTTTTGGTGATTTTGAAGCAGATAACATGTTAGAATGTCATGAAACTCAACACACATATGAGTATTAATGATAGTTAGACACTGGAAAAAGCTCATAAACGGGCGTGAAGAGGCGCTCTATAGCGCCACCTTTTGTCAAAAATGGGGGGGTTAGTTTTAGCTACAGACACCAAACTCGGTACATAAATTGTTCTATTCAAGCCGACAACTTTCTAATTTACACTCATTACTACAACCAACAGGAAGCCAGCTATCTTTTTTTTTTATTTAATTTTCGGGAATATCAAGCTGTAAACAAATTGATACTCCTCCAAGCAGAAACAAGTAGTTCACCACCAAACTTTGTCAACATGATGCCAATATACTGAAGATGCTAATTGCTAACGGATTTAGGATATCTTGAACGGTGTATTAATGGCGATTTGTAAAGTTACAGTAAAAAGGAGAGCAGTTCTTTTCTTATCTTTAAAGTGCAGCTTCCAAACACTTCAAAACTTTTTACATACATAGAGCAAGTCATTCTGAAGAAGTATGATTAGTTTCATGACTTTACAAAAGGTCTATGAATAACAGAAAATTAATAAACTATCAAGACATTTGATCACACACTGGCTCTGTGTAATGTGGGGATGGGTGAGTCTGTGTTAAGTGTTAGTGTGAGGAGGGGGGTGAGAGACAGACAGAGAGACCCAGAAGAGAGAGAGACATTATAAACATCAACTTAATCACTAAAAAAAATCAATCAGTATTTATTTATTTAATTATCTTTTAATTTTATTTTATTTATTTATTATAATTATTCAATTAAATATTTATTATTTTTTTTTTTTTTTTTTGCATTAAGCTTAAGAAATTTCCTAGGCCTAACAATTTCTGTCAGTCTTAGACAAAAAAATATAAAAATCCAAGAACCAGTTAATTATGTAGGGCACTGATAACATCATTTTATATAATTAGGTTAATAATTATGTTAAATACACATAAAAAAATCTAAAGAACTACACGTGGATCTTATAATTTTTTTGTGCTGCAAATAATA
>CM041814.1:2105176-2112676 GCA_023376895.1 Aspiorhynchus laticeps
TGTGTGTATTATAAATGTGTAAATATTTATTTAAATTTGGCATTTTATTTGTGAATGCTTAGTTTTTATGCATTTTGTGCATTTTTTTGCAAGTCAGTATTATTTATTGTATCATTGTTTATAATTCATGTCATGCACAATGCATCATCAGAGGAGTATTTTGTATGATTTTCATTTTTCTCATACGTTTTGCATTATTTGAGAATTTGTAAGTATTGTGCAAGTGTAGAGTCCTATGAAATCCGTATGAAATTATTTATTTTTCTCCAAATTCTGTTTTCCATTTTAATGGTTTAATTAAATTTTAATAAACAAAATGGATGTCTAATCAATTGCATTCATAAAATACTAACAAATTAATAATTGGTCATAATTTTAGCAATTATTGGGACCTATGGTATGTTTAGTTTTTTCAGAAATTGTGTTCTCAGTTTGAATTTTTCTAGGTTCTGTGCTTTGATTTAATTCCATATTTATTTCAAATGTTGGTAATGAACTGAATGCATACAATTTTAAGTTTAATTACTTTTTTTTTAACATAATCAAATTACATTTGATCAGTTCTTTCTTTCCCTGGGAATCGAACCCATGACCTTGGTGTTGCGAGCCCCATGATCTACTGTTTGAGCTACAGGAAGGTTTTTTGTCCTCTTTTGTATTGTATTATTCTTTATATATCTATATTATTTGCAATGCATCATGGGACGCCGAGGGTGTAGAATTTAGTAGAGGACGCTTTAACATGTCCCTAGCAATATCAGCGACTACTAAAACTGTCTCTAGCAATAATTTGATCAAACTATTAAATATATGTGTATGTAACCACTGTTGATGTAATTTCGGGCGCATTTGAAATGGGTCACACCATTGATATTACCTGAGAACATAAAGAAATGCACTAGAAAACTGCATGCATTTATACATAGGGCTTACATAGGGCTGTGAGTTGCAAATTCAGAACGATTAGATTCGAGATGATTCACAATTAAATTCGATGCAATTCTATTAACGATTCAGTTCTTTAAGTGCATTCAGGATTATTTAAATGCTTCTCCTAAGTTCTTTAAATCAGGAAAATTACACCGCAGCCTTTATAGAGTCAGAGAGTGAGGGCAAAAAACACTTATCCAGTGTTAGTGTTAGTTTAATGAAAGATATAGCAATCACATATAGCATATGCACACATTTACCCTAGTAAAAAGTAATATTTAAAATTGGCCTACATTTATTAACTATTTACTGCATCACTCGAAACTTACTGATATAAAAATTCTAATTAAACTTTATTTTGGAGTACTTGTGCGCAATGTGCGTTACTTGATATTAAGCCTAAAAATGTGTTTTAATGTCTTATATAATGAGGATTGTATGATCTTTGAATAATAAATGAGTTTAAGGCGTACCTGAAGTATACTTGCAATAGTTCACCTTTAGCACTTTAGTTCATCTATACTCAGTTATTCCAGTTTAGTACAGGCTACTAAAAGTACAATTGCAGGGTATTTTTTATTAAGTACATGATTATGTAAATATGAATAAATATGTGTCTTATTTTCATAAAATAAAATGCCTTTACCATTTTGCCTGTGCAAGCTGATGCTTCTTTGCTTTGATAATATTACTGAATATGATCCAGATGTAGTATTGGATAAAAATGCAATTTTGCAATAAATAGTGTTGATTAATGTACAGTGTTTTATAATAATAATTTATTCTATTTAGTGTCCATTTCATTCATTTAACATATTTAATATTGGGGCATCCAAGTTATTTGACATTTGAACATTTTTAAAAAAAAGTAATGCAATAGTTACTTTCCCTGGTAATTAGTTACTTTTATAATGATGTAACTCAGTTACTATTTGTGAGAAGTAACTATAACTATAACTACTTTTTTAAAGTAACGTGCCCAACACTGCTCAGGAGTGTGTTTGCAGTGAAAGGAGTTCAGCGTTTGACTCAAGGTCACGGTCTTTCTCTCATTAACTCACATTAGCTAATGTTTCATATCAACAAGCCATTTAAAGAGACATGACGCCGGTCAGGGATTGAGTTTGAGGCTGTGTTACATATTTCTATTTATAAAACATATTCTAAACTTTTTGATCTCTGGTTAATCAGATTTGTGTGTCATTGTTATTTTAGTATTACTTAAATACAATTATAGTTTTTATTGTGCTGTCAAATGATTAATCGCATCCAAAATAAACGTTTTTGTTTACATAATATATGTGTGTGTACTGTATATTATGTTTATATATAAACACACACACATGCATGTATATATTTCTGGAAAACTTTGTTTATATATTAAATATATTTATTTTATTAAATTATATGAATATAAATATAGACATGTAAATATTTTCAGAATACATACTGTATGCGGGTATTTATATATATGTATGCATGTATGTATAATAAATATACAAATAAAGTAATGCAATAGTTACTTTCCCTGGTAATTAGTTACTTTTATAATGATGTAACTCAGTTACTAACTCAGTTACTATTTGTGAGAAGTAACTAGTAACTGTAACTAATTATTAACGTAAAGTAACGTGCCCAACACTGGTCGTTTCTGCGCCTACAGCTGTTTTTCATTGGTTCTCTCGTTCTTGTCGTCGCTCTAGAAAACACAGGTGCTGTTGAGACGAGATCTACTTTAACGGCCCGGTTTAATATTTCACAAATCACTTCATATTCAGAGTAACTGCCGCCTCGTTTCACCTGATGTAGGTCATTAGTTACACGCGTGTGTTTCGGTTTTAGGGTCACGGACGCTTGAATTATCACAGAATGTGTGTCGAGCTTCATTTACAGCTTTTATTTAATGACACAGTTATGAATATGATCTGCTACTTCACAAGATGTTTGAACAGTATATTGTACACTGTTTACTGTATATTGGTCCATTTCCAAGAGGAGAAAAACATCCAGAGATATTTACATTTTAAATATTTATTTGTTTTGTCACTTCTGATCAGTGTTATTTTGGTATCACTGAAATATTATTATAGTTTTTGTTAGTATTTTGAATTATTTTTATATTTTGTTTTCACTTTAAAGTTTAAGTATTTGTTGATTTAGTCATTTTTATGTTTTTGTTTTTAAAATGTCTTTATAGCTTTTATAAATTTGTATTCTATTTTCACTTTAAATTTAGTTTTATTAATTTTTTTAAATTTTTTTTTTTTTTTTTAAATATGTAATGTTTATTAATTTGTTTGTTAGTTTTATTATTAGCTATCTTACCACTTCAAATTCAATTAAACTTTAATTTATTTTTTGTATTTCAAATTTTCAGTTTTCATTTTAATTTTAGTTAAAGTCTTAGTAATTAATTTTGTGTTTGTAATTTTTATTAGGTTTTGGGATTTATTGCATTCGTTTTTTTAGTTTTATTTATTTTAGTACATTGTCAAACTAAATGAGAAATGTTGCCTTGGCAACTAGTGGAAATAAGTTTGTTTGTTTATATTTTATATTAATTTTACTAATTATTTTTTCTATGTAATTACATTGTTAAATTTTATTCAAAGCAATGACATTTTTTATGGTTTTAGTTTTTAGTTTCTTCTTGAAGCTTTATGGCCTGTGATGCATTCTGGGTAATGTAGTTCTTCTGCTCTCTCCTCAGTGTCGAATGCTGTGTAAGGACATCCCAGCTGAGACCATGTACGACGTGCTCCACGACATCGAGTATCGGCGAAAGTGGGACGCAAATGTCATCGAGACGTTCGACATCGGCAAACTGACGGTCAACGCAGATGTGGGCTATTACTCCTGTAAGTTCTACCACTGCAGAATTAGCCTTTAAATATCAAAATATGCAATTTCCTTTGTTAATGCTAAGCGTTCGTTCCTTTTAGGGAAGTGTCCTAAACCGCTGAAGAACCGTGATGTCATCACCCTGCGCTCCTGGCTGCCGATGGGCAACGATTACATCATCATGAACTACTCCATCAAACACGCTGTGAGTGATGTTGATATACTATTATAGTTTTTGTTAATAGTTTGAATTAGATTTCAATTTTATATTCCCTGTTATTTCTTTAATTTTAAAGTTTTAGTTATTTTATTGTTTTTGTTTTTTAAATATATCTTTGTAGTTTGTAGTTTTTACTAGTTTAATAACAAATAATATTCATAGCTAATAAATGAAAAGCTAATAATTAAATGTATTTAAAATAAATTAAGGCAAGGTGAATAAGGTAATATATATATTAATCAAGTTATTTATCATCCCCATTTGACTGATCACAGTAAATTAAGACATGTTTATTATGTTTTCTGAAATGTGCTAATATGCATATTAAATATGCAATGAAAATTAGATAAATCTAGGTTCAAAATTCTTGTTTGATTTTAGAGTTGAATGTTTTTAGTGTGAGGATTTTGGATTTCTCTTTTTATCACTCCATAAATCACAAAATACTGTCAATAGAAGATTTTTTTTTTTTTCGCTCATATGATTCATATATAAACAAACCCTTCTATAAAAACCTTAAGAATAGATCCTTTTTCTGTTAGTAAACATTGTGATGTTTTTCTGTGGGCGGAGCTTAGCTGGAGGCAGAAAGATCTGACCGCTTCACTAACGCTAGCTATGAAGTGTGTTAGCTTGTTTCTTTAACAATAACTGGAGAAATTCAGATTTTAACTGCATATGTAAGATCACTCACTGTCCGGGACCGCGATTGTTATTTGAAAAGGTTAACTTTAACGGACGAAACCAGATTGGCCGACCCACACACACTTTACTCAAAGGATGGACGATCTGACAGAATTACCTCCGGTTGAGTCACATCTAACGTGTATAGTACAGACAAACTCACCGTGTCTATCTAGTCATGAAGATGTGTATATTTCAGTTTCAGCTGGCAACTATTTTTACAGCTACATTATTATTCCAGCCACAATTAATCACAACAATGTATATACAATAACAAATGATTAAGCATAAAAAATCGTCAGTTTGTTGTTTTACACACATGCACACAGACATTATTTCATACATGACATAGTGAGATGCATAAGAAATCTTTAGACGTACTCATAACAACAAAAGACAATAATTTATTGAACCTTTTCTGATAAGAAGTGTGCGCTGCAAACACGAGCATTTTTGACGATCGTTTCTGTCCAGTCCGCTCATTTTATCTCGTTTAACCACAGCTGTCGTTGGTTTATTGTCTGGCAGTGGCAGCAGGTATGTGTTAAAATGTCAAATTGTAGCCTGTACTACATCGATTCTGGCTCCCAACATCACAACAAGATGATATTTTATTTTAAGCTCCTTATGTAGCTGAATCTGTGCTGGTTTGAATGGGCTGCCTCCAGTTTTAGCTTTGTTTTTCCTCCAGCTAGCGCTGTGATGTAACTGTGACGTCGGCCCTAAAAGGGTCTATATAGAGAGGAATAAAACTCTAAGTTTTGGTGTATGTAAGTTCTGCTGAAGTAGAGAAACAAACTCACAGCCTTTAAAAATATGCATTTTCGCCATGTTTTTAGGAATAAACTGTTGTATAAATCAGTGTGAATGATATATTAACAAACCCCTCAGTAAAAACCTTCAGAATATAGAGAGGAATAAAACTTTAAGTTTTGGTGTATGTAAGTTCTGCTGAAGTAGATAAACAAACTCACAGCCTTTAAAAATATGCATTTTCGCCATGTTTTTAGGAATAAACTGTTGTATAAATCAGTGTGAATGATATATTAACAAACCCCTCAGTAAAAACCTTCAGAATATAGAGAGGAATAAAACTCTAAGATTTGGTGTATGTAAGTTCTGCTGAAGTGGAGAAAAAACTCACAGCCTATAAAAAATATGCATTTTCGCCATGTTTTTAGGAATAAAATATTGCATAATCCTGGATGAATCATATATAAACAAACCCTTCTATAAAAACCTTCAGAATATAGAGAGGAATAAAACTCTAAGTTTTGGTGTATGTAAGTGCTGCTGAAGTGGAGAAAAAACTCACAGCCTTTTAAAAATATGCATTTTCGCCATATTTTTAGGAATAAACTGTTGTATAAATCAGTGTGAACGATATATGAACAAACCCTTCTATAAAAACCTTCAGAATATAGAGAGGAATTAAACTCTAAGATTTGGTGAATGTAAGTGCTGCAGAAGTGGAGAAAAAAACTCTTAAAGATATGTATTGTAATTCAAATCTGAAGACACAAATACATAGTGCAATAAAACAAACACTCAAGTGAGTTTTTTGGATGTTTTCTTTCATCTAGTCTGAAATAAGACATGTTATGGAAACAAAACTGACCAAAATCTCAAAATTGACCAATGCATGCTGGTTTTGTCTGTAGGGTCTTGCCTTATATTGTATAGATGTAAAAGCAAAATAAATAAATAAAAAAGTGATTAAATTTTGTATTTGTTTACAATTCTATATGAACATTAACTGACATCAGAGAACTGTGATCGTGCAAATATGTTATTATTGAAATTAATGTAAAATCATTTTTTACATAAAAAAAATGTAAAAAATGTTTGCTGAAGGTTTGGGAGTCGCTGTGCTGTTCTGTGCAGCGCTGCATTGATTCTTCTGTACGGTCAGCGTGCAGCACTGTTGTGTGTTTGTGTGACCGTCAGGACAGTAATGATTGTGCTGCTAATGATCTGCTGATCGTTACTAACGATGTGATGATGGTCTGTGTTCACTACAACAGCTGGAGCGTGTCACTGTGATGCTGTACAGATGTTTGTGTGTGAAGTCACCATTATATATATAGCGCTTTTTACAATGCAGATTGTGTCAAAGCAGCTTTACAGTATTAAACGGGGTAATAGTGTGTGGTTCTCCTCTGGTGAGACCAGCAGTTTGTTCCATGCTGCAGCAAAGTCAGATTGTGCAGAGGACTCATCTGGTTCCCGTGGTCTTGTCCTGATGGCCATCTAGGAGACAAGGTCTTCCAGATCAGATGGTCACTGAAGTCACCCGGATCCAATCCGTATCCAGCCCAGATGGTGGATCAGGACCGAGAGATGACCTCTACAGCCCTGAATGTCAGCGGAGACCAGGACACCTAGATGAGCCCCAGAGACTGATCCCAAAGTGAAGACCTCGTCTCCTAGACAGCCATCAGGACAAGACCACTGGAACCAGATGAGTCCTCTGCTTAAACTGACTTTGCTGCAGCATGGAACAAACTGCTGGTTCGTCTGTGTGTTCGAGTGTGTGTGTGTGTTCGAGTGTGTGTGTGTGTGTGTGTGTGTGTGTTCGAGTGTGTGTGTGTGTGTGTTCGAGTGTGTGTGTGTGTTCGAGTGTGTGTGTGTGTGTGTTCGAGTGTGTGTGTGTGTGTGTTCGAGTGTGTGTGTGTTCGAGTGTGTGTGTGTTCGAGTGTGTGTGTGTTCGAGTGTGTGTGTGTGTTCGAGTGTGTGTGTGTGTGTTCGAGTGTGTGTGTGTGTGTTCGAGTGTGTGTGTGTGTGTTCGAGTGTGTGTGTGTGTGTTCGAGTGTGTGTGTGTTCGA
>CM041814.1:2120176-2127676 GCA_023376895.1 Aspiorhynchus laticeps
GGCAGTGAACGCTCACGGACGGCAGCTGCTGCAGCTCTGTCAGAATCTGGCTCTGTACATCGTCAATGGAAGACTGCGAGGAGACTCACTCGGTCGCTTCACCTACAGCTCAGCTCTTGGTAACAGCACTGTAGATTATGCCATCACAGATCTACATCTTTCCTCTTTGAGAGCTTTCACAGTCAAACCCCTGAAACCTTTCTCAGACCACAGCCAAATCACACTCTTTATAAAGCAATCTGAAACATCACCCACACCAATTAGGACACCATATCACATGCACAAAATTATGTCATTCAAATGGACAGAAAACAGCGCCACTAATTACATCAAAGCTGTTGAATCTCCAGAAATACAGTCCCTCTTACACTCATTCCAAACACAGGCATACCCTAAAAATCAATTCAGCATCAATCAGGAAGTACAAGATCTAAACAACATATTATACAAAACAGCACAAAAAAGTAATTTGACCATTGTTAAACCAAAGAAAAAATGTTTAGAGACTGACAAATGGTTTGATTTGGACTGTAAGGCTCTGAGAAATAACCTCAGAAATTTATCAAATCAAAAACACAGACAACCAGATAATCCGGACCTCCGCCTTCATTACTGTGAGGCACTAAAACAATATAAAGCCACACTCCGGCGGAAAAAAGCACAGTTTTTGCAAAACCAGTTTGAAGAAATTGAAAAATCTATAAATTCACACAAATTTTGGGATAAATGGAAATTATTATACAAACCAAATCAAGAAATTCTGGCCATCCAAGATGGGGAGACTTGGAAAACTCATTTCCAAGAACTATATAGCCCAACCGAAATTCACAATTCTAATCAAAATGAAATAATTAATAAACTAGACAATTTAGAAAGATCGATTAAAGCTAATCAAAACCCTTTAGATTTCCCCATAACAATGAAAGAATTGGAAGATAAATTACGGGTCCTGGAGCCCAAGAAAGCCTGCGGTGTGGACAGCCTCCTGAACGAGATGCTGAAACACACAGAGCAAAGCTTCAAACTGGCCATGCTAAAACTGTTCAATGATGTTCTGTGTGTAGGGTTCTTCCCTGAGATCTGGAACAAGGGCCTCGTCAGCCCCATTCACAAGAACGGAGATAAATTAGACCCCAACAACTACCGAGGCATCTGTGAACAGTAACCTGGGGAAGGTTCTCTGCAGCATCTTAAACACCAGACTGTTAGACTTCCTTACGAAGCACAATGCCTTGAGTAAATGCCAAATTGGCTTTCTTCCAAAATGTCGCACATCCGATCACATTTTTACATTACAAACACTAATTGACAAATATGTACATCAAAACAAAGGAAAAATTTTTGCTTGTTTCGTTGATTTCAAAAAAGCATTCGATTCAATCTGGCACGAAGGATTATACCTAAAACTTATGGACAGTGGAATAGGGGGAAAATTCTATGATCTGATCAAATCAATGTACACAGCCAGCCATTGTGCGGTTAAAATTGGAAACCAAAGAACCGAATTCTTCCCCCAGGGGCGTGGAGTGAGACAGGGATGCAGTTTAAGCCCCACCCTCTTCAACATTTACATCAACCAATTGGCCAACATATTAGACCACGCTCCCATTCAAGCTCTCACTCTACACGACCCAGAGATAAAGTGTCTTCTCTACGCAGATGACCTGGTCCTCCTGTCGCCCACTGAAGAGGGGCTTCAGGACAGCCTGAATCTGCTGGAGGATTACTGTCAGACCTGGGCCCTGACGGTCAACCTCCAAAAAACTAGAGTAATGATGTTCCAGAAACGCTCCAGATCTCAGGGACCAACACACACATTCACACTATCTGTCACAAATCCAAACCATGAACTTCTCTTCATTCACCTCTAGAGGTCACTCACCCATCACACAGTCAGTCACAGATCACTCAAGGACTACATTTCCCATCATCCACTGCACTAACACAGCTGTCTGCACTGATCACGCACACACCTGAAAACAATCTCACAATCACCATCACCCAATCACACACACACACACACACACACACACACACACACACTATATAAACTCTCGACTTCCTGCCACTCACTGCCGAGTATTGTTAGCCTTGCTACATACAAAGTGTTACCCGTATTCCTAGTGTGTTTCTGCCCGTGTTTCCTGTTTGCCTAGTTTAGATCTCCCGTGTTTGATTCTGCCCGTTTCTCTGGATATTCCCTCTGCTTTGCCTTTTGGACTCTTGTTACACCTCGTTTGGATTATTGCTCGTTACATTGGATTATCTCTCTGCCTAGCCCTCTGGATACTGTACGCTGATCGTCGACCCACGCTTGTTCAACGGACTGCTCTGTGTTTTGCCCCTGCCATACCTGTTTACCAGTTACTGACCCTGCTTTGTTATTGACCATGTTTCACAATAAAGCCTTGCAAATGGATCCGCATGTCTCGCGTCTCGTCAACCCCGTAACAGAATACTCGGCCAACAAAGGATCCAGCGGCTTTTCTAGTGGATATTGGCCAGGTATGGACATTGCAAGAATGTTGTTACACCTCAGGCAGGGCTTGCGACCACTTGAGGAGTATATACAAGAATACTTAGACCTCGCCCATTTTTCTGATCTGCCGGACTGTGTACTCATAGACTTCTTTTGTGAGGGCATTAATCAGCCGCTGAAATCACAGCTAACCCGTGAGGGTCCCCGTTCATCTCTCAGTCAGTTCCTGGACTATGCTTTGCTATGTGTTGGCTCTTCGTTTACTGTGGGGGTCGCGGAGGAACGAGACACCGCACCCAATTGTGTGATCACAGCTGCGCTAGAGCACGCTCACAAAATGGCGGCCACAACAACACCCCGTAGCGTCATTGCTGCCAGTCACAAGCCAAGTCAAGTCGCCGCTGATGTTAAAGAGCCAAGTCAAGTCGCCGCTGATGTTAAAAAGCCAAGTCAAGTCGCCGCTGATGTTAAAGAGTCAAGTCAAGTCGCCGCTGATGTTAAAGAGTCAAGTCAAGTCACCGCTGATGTTAAAGAGTCAAGTCAAGTCACCGCTGATGTTGAAAAACCAAGTCAAGTCACAGCCTATGTTAAAAGGTCAAGTCAAGCCACAGTTGATCGTCACAAGTCCAACCAAAGCACAGTTGATCGTCACAAGTCAAGCCAAGCCACCAGTGATCTCCGTGAGTCAAGCCAAGCCACAGTTGATCGTCACAAGTCCAACCAAAGCACAGTTGATCATCACAAGTCAAGCCAAGCCACCAGTGATCTCCGTGAGTCAAGCCAAGCCACAGTTGATCATCACGTGTCAAGCCAAGCCACCTGTGATCTCCGTGAGTCAAGCCAAGTCACAGCTGACCGGCCAGAGTCTCGCCACGTCACAGCTGACCGGCCAGAGTCTCGCCACGTCACAGCCGACCAGCCAGAGTCTCGCCACGTCACAGCCGACCAGCCAGAGTCTCGCCACGTCACAGCCGACCAGCCAGAGTCTCGCCACGTCACAGCCGACCAGCCAGAGTCTCGCCACGTCACAGCTGACCAGCCAGAGTCTCGCCACGTCACAACTCCTCAGCCAGAGCCTCTTCACGTCTCAGCTCCTCAGCCAGAGCCTCTTCACGTCTCAGCTCCTCAGTCAGAGCCTCTTCACGTCTCAGCTCCTCAGTCAGAGCCTCTTCACGTCTCAGCTCCTCAGTCAGAGCCTCTTCACGTCTCAGCTCCTCAGTCAGAGCCTCTTCACGTCTCAGCTCCTCAGCCAGAACCTCTTCACGTCTCAGCTCCTCAGCCAGCACCTATCCCACCCAGAGACTCAAGGTCAGTCCTTCAAGTTCTCCGGTTGATATCCAGCGTGAGGGATGCACAGCTGGTGTCTGTACGCACTGTTGGTATCCCCAAATCCACTCACTTCGGTCCTCCTGTTTCTGAACTGATTTCCCTGTCTGAGGCGCTTCCCATGATAGGGATCGCACTGTTGCATTTGGGCCACATACACCACCACTGTACTGCCCCAGGGGAAGGCATCTGCTGCAGAACCTCGCCAAGCGGTGGTGCGAGCCTCAGCCCCTGGCAAGGTGGTGGCGCCCAGCAATATACTCTCACCCGGTCAGGTTACCACCGTAGAACCTCCAGAGGTGGCGGCGTTAGCTGCAGAACCTCCAGAGGTGTCGGTGGTATCCTCCTGTGAACTCTCGCCCTGTCCTGTCACGGCTAAGAAGGCCGTCTGTGAGCTCTCATCCTGTCCTGTCACGGCTATGGAGGCCGTCTATGAACTCTCACCCTGTCCTGTCCCGGCCATGGAGGCCGTCTGTGAACTGCTCTCCCAGTGTTGTCTGTCTCTGTTCTCCCAGTGTTGTCTGTCTCTGCTCTCCCTGTGTTGTTTGTCCTTACTCTCCTCTGCTTCCAGGTCCTGTCAGGGTTACCTGCCCAGTCTGCTTCCCTGCGGGGAGCTCTGGTCCCGTCTGCTCCGCCCTGGGGGGCTCCAGTCCCGTCCGCTCTGGTGGGCTCCAGGTCCGTCCGCTCCGCCCTGGGGGGCTCCAGTCCTGCCTGCTCTGCCCTGGGGGGCTCCAGTCCCGTCCACTCTGCCCTGGTGGGCTCCAGGTCCGTCTGCTCCGCCCTGGGGAGCTCCAGTTCTGTCTGCTCCGACCTGGTGGGCTCTGGGTCCATCTGCTCCGCCCTGGTGGGCTCCAGATCTGCCTGCTCCACCCTGGTGGGTTCCAGTTCCATCCTCTCCGCCCTGGCTTCCACATGGACCTGGCCCTCCGTCCCTCCCCCTGTTCCGCCTCCGCTCCACCGCCCTCCTAGGACTGTTTAGGAGCATCTGGAAGCCGCTCCTTGGGGGGGGGCTATGTCACAAATCCAAACCATGAACTTCTCTTCATTCACCTCTAGAGGTCACTCACCCATCACACAGTCAGTCACAGATCACTCAAGGACTACATTTCCCATCATCCACTGCACTAACACAGCTGTCTGCACTGATCACGCACACACCTGAAAACAATCTCACAATCACCATCACCCAATCACACACACACACACACACACACACACACACTATAATAAACTCTCGACTTCCTGCCACTCACTGCCGAGTATTGTTAGCCTTGCTACATACAAAGCGTTACCCGTATTCCTAGTGTGTTTCTGCCCGTGTTTCCTGTTTGCCTAGTTTAGATCTCCCGTGTTTGATTCTGCCCGTTTCTCTGGATATTCCCTCTGCTTTGCCTTTTGGACTCTTGTTACACCTCGTTTGGATTATTGCTCGTTACATTGGATTATCTCTCTGCCTAGCCCTCTGGATACTGTACGCTGATCGTCGACCCACGCTTGTTCAACGGACTGCTCTGTGTTTTGCCCCTGCCATACCTGTTTACCAGTTACTGACCCTGCTTTGTTATTGACCATGTTTCACAATAAAGCCTTGCAAATGGATCCGCATGTCTCGCGTCTCGTCAACCCCGTAACACTATCACACAAAACCATTGAGACCACAAAAACATACACTTACCTCGGCCTGAAAATCACCTCAACAGGTAACTTCACTTTGGCTGTGAAAGAGCTCAAAGAGAAAGCTCAAAGGGCTTTCTATGCCATAAAAAGATCCATTAAAATTGACATTCCAATCCAAATCTGGCTCAAACTTTTCAAAGCAGTAATTGAACCAATTGCATTATATGGCAGTGAAGTGTGGGGTCCTTCTATAAAATTTGACTTCTTAAATTGGGAAAAACATCAAATTGAAACTCTACATCTAGATTTCTGTAAAAGAATACTCAAAGTCCAAAGAAAAACTCCAAACAACGGATGCAGGGCAGAATTAGGCCAATACCCTCTCCTTCTAAACATCCAAAAAAGAGCCATCAAATTCTGGAAACACCTAAAAACAAGCGACCCCAACACATACCATTACAAAGCCCTGAAACACCAAGAGCTGAGCGTAAGTAAGAGTCCCCTCCTTCAGCTGGTGCTGAGACTGACTGAGCTCACACACACAGAGATCAGCCAGCCTCAGGACACACACACACTCACACACATTCGGCCCACACAGATCATCAACACTGAGAAACACAAGTACATCACCCATTGGACAAACACCATCAAAAACCAGCACAAACTGGAATGTTATTCGGCACTAAATCGAGAGTACACCATGGCAAGCTACCTGAGCACCATGAGTGATGTGAGACTCAGGAAAACACTGACGATGTACAGACTCAGTGAACACAGTCTGACCGTAGAGACGGGCCGGCACACACACACACACACACACACACACACACACTCAGTGAACACAGTCTGGCCGTAGAGACGGGCCGGCACACACACACACACACACACTCAGTGAACACAGTCTGGCCGTAGAGACGGGCCGGCACACACACACACACACACACACTCAGTGAACACAGTCTGGCCGTAGAGACGGGCCGGCGCACACACACACACACACACACTCAGTGAATACAGTCTGGCCGTAGAGACGGGCCGGCACACACACACACACACACACACACTCAGTGAACACAGTCTGGCCGTAGAGACGGGCCGGCACACACACACACACACACACACTCAGTGAATACAGTCTGGCCGTAGAGACGGCCGGCACAAACACACACACACACACTCAGTGAACACAGTCTGGCCGTAGAGACGGGCCGGCACACACACACACACACACACACTCAGTGAACACAGTCTGGCCGTAGAGACGGGCCGGCACACACACACACACACACACACTCAGTGAACACAATCTGGCCGTAGAGACGGGCCGGCGCACACACACACACACTCAGTGAATACAGTCTGGCCGTAGAGACGGGCCGGCGCACACACACACACACTCAGTGAATACAGTCTGGCCGTAGAGACGGGCCGGCGCAGACAAACCTGGCTCTCTCGTGAGGACAGACTCTGCTCCCAGTGCATGCTGGGAGAGATCGAGACAGAGCTGCACTTCCTCACAGAGTGCACTAAATACCTAAACACCAGAAACCACTACTATCCCAAAATAAACAAAATATTCCCCCAATTTAACAACTGCACCCCAACTGAAAAACTCACCTTCATTTTGGGGGAAAAACCTGAATGTGCAAATATAGCGGCAAGATTTATATCAGCCTGCCAACTCCTGAGAGACAGCCACAGCCAAGAAACCATATAACTCACACCAAACCAGCCACATGACTGAACATAATGTTGATTTCTGTTATTCAGTTTATTAGTTAAATACATAAATAATCTTGTTACACAACCTGTACTATATCATATATGTATCCATATGTTTTAATGTCATTATTTTAATATTACTTGTTCAAATGTTATTTAAATTGCTATATTGTTCCAAATCACACTGTTGTATATGTTCTCTTCTACTATGTATGCTTTGGCAATGCAAAATGTGCTTTTGTCTGTTTACTATTGTCCTCTTTTTAAAGGTGCTCTACAGCAGAATTGAATTTTGTTTACATTATCGACACTATTTTCCTGTTTAACACTGTAAAGCTGCTTTGACACGATCTACA
>CM041814.1:2130176-2132676 GCA_023376895.1 Aspiorhynchus laticeps
TAGATAATATATAAAATGTATTAATATAAATTATACACACACACACACACACACACACACACACATATGTATACACACACACACACACACACACACACACACACACACACACACACACATGTATACACACACACACACACACACACACACATATGTATACACACACACACACACACATATATATATATGCTATATTATATAATATGATAAAGTAATATATAAAATAATATATGATATATAAATCATACAGAAAAAATCTTTATTTTTATTTATTATTACATTATTAGTATATAGTATTATACACACAAAATAAATAAATAAATAAATATGATCTGTTTTTAATGTGGATTCTCAATACAAAAGCAGTGCAGCAGAGATATCGCTTTCACCATGTTTGTTACTTTCCTCAGCGCTGTTCGGGATGTGGACCAATCAGAGTCGAGTGTGAGGATTCGATGAGGATTTGATTTTTTTTATTTTTTTAAAGATTCGTAAAGATAATTTCCTTTTGTATATCAGATGACAATCCGTATAGGTTATAATATTAAATGATTACACTTATATCAATCATACGAACGTGCCAAACCAGACAAACGCGTCGTGAGGTTTCAGTGCGGTCGCGCGCCCCCTGAACAAATGTGACCGTTGTGTATCATAGCAACCGCCATTAGCGGTATTTGCCGCCCACGCGTCGCGTCGCGTCAATCAGTCGCTTGCTGTGGAGTCTCATGTGACGCGGCGCCTACGGAAGTTTCTCACAGGCTTTTTCTGAGTGTTTCAGTGGATTTGAGCGTCTGAGAAACACATATAACCATCCAGAGAACAACAACAACAAGCACCAGCCCGAGCTCCGCCGCAGACGCGCGTGTAAGTGTGTGCTTCATTCAGATTGTTTGTGTTTATGTTCAGTTTGTTGAACTTTTGCGCGTTTTTCAGTCAGTAACAGAAATGAAGGAATGAAACGCCTCGATGATTTTATCATCATAAACTCGAACAAATCTCAGTAAGTTATGTGATTCTCCTGCAGTCACAACAGCTAACATATCTCTCTTTATAGCAGGACATTTCTGTAGCGAATATCGACGATATGTGATTTCAGTAAAGCTTCATATTTCATCGCTCAGAAATCACTCAGTTGTTCAGTTCTTCTGTAAAGTTAATGGAAGTGTTTCAGTCAGAAGAGTGAGAAACACTGACTGTCCGATTATTCTCTGATTCACACTTCACTAGTTTCTCTGTCTGTACTTCTCTTTCTCTGCTATTCTGTCTGTCTTTCTCTGTTTTTCTGTCTGTCTGTATTCCTGTCTTTCTGTCTGTCTGTATTCCTGTCTTTCTGTCTGTCTGTCTTTTTCTGTTTTCTTTCTGTCTCTCTGTTTTTCTATCTGTCTGTGTCCCTTATTTCTCTCTTTCTTTCAGTTTTTCCGTCTCTCCCTCAGTTTTTCTGTCTGTCTCTCTGTGTTTCTGCTTCTGTCTTTCTCTCTGGTTGCTCAGTTGCTGGAATGTTTGTCTCTTTACCCGGTATATGCTCAGAGTGTGTGTGTGTGTGTGTGTGTGTGTGTGTGTGTGTGTGTGTGTGAGAGAGCTCTGTGTGTGTGTGTGTGTGTGTGTGTGAGAGCTCTGTGTGTGTGTGTGTGTGTGTGTGTGTGTGTGTGTGAGAGCTCTGTGTGTGTGTGTGTGTGTGTGTGAGAGAACTCTCTGTGTGTGTGTGAGAGCTGTGTGTGTGTGAGAGGTGTGTGTGTGTGTGTGAGAGAGAGCTCTGTGTGTGTGTGTGTGTGTGTGTGAGAGCTCTATGTGTGTGTGTGTGTGTGTGTGTGTGTGTGAGAGAGAGCTGTGTGTGTGTGTGTGTGTGAGCGCTGTGTGTGTGTGAGCGCTGTGTGTGTGTGAGAGCTGTGTGTGAGAGCTGTGTGTGAGAGCTGTGTGTGTGTGTGAGAGCTCTGTGTGTGTGTCTGAGGGGTGTGTGTGTGTGCGTGTGTTCAGATGCACTTGTTGAGCATGAAGGAAACACTGTAGCATGTTTGAGTGAGTTTAACAGCACTAGGTATGTTTAACGTGTGTGTGTGTGTGTGTGTGTGTTTGAGGGATGTGGTCTTTAAACCACAAGATTTCACAGGCCTTGTGGCCCGACTAATAGAGTTCTTAAAGAGATAGAACACTAATACTAGTGCACTACAGTCGTGCTCTGCATGCACACGACGATTTCAGTTCCTTCAACACTCATAATAGAGATCTCTGTGTGTGTGTGTGTGTGTGTGTGTGTGTGTGTGTGTGGAGGGGTTAACTAGTCCTGTGATGTGTCTGGAATGTTAATCAGGTTGGTGTTTGTTATAAACACTGAAGCGGCTCAGTCCAGCCTGATGTTGTTCAGCATTTCTTTCAGTGAATGTTCGTCAACGCTTCCAATTCCTTGTGAATTTATAACCAATTTGCCTTTTTATTTGTCACAACAGCGTTTATTAAATGATTTTAAATGCAACTAAACCAGCAGCAGCAGCACATGATG
>CM041814.1:2137676-2180176 GCA_023376895.1 Aspiorhynchus laticeps
GTCTTTATTTGATGGTTGTTTTGCTGTCATGCGTCCTTCACTGTCTACAGTATACAACAATACTGTGCATTTTACTACAGTAATCTACAAATACTGTCTGATTTAATTTCTTTCACCCTATGATTCCATTGAACAGTCTCTTGACTGCCACAAGAGTCTGACGCCTTAGGTTCAACTGTTTGATACCCTCAGAGGTCAAGGGTCATGGGCTGAGTAACTATGATGATCAGTCAGATGCAGGAGGGGTGAGACTGAGTCATGAGCGTGTGTGTGTGTGTGTGTGTGTGAGAGAGTGTTTCTCTGTGTGTTAGTGTGTGTGTGTGAGAGAGTGTCTGTGTGTGTGTGTGTGTGTGTGTGTCTGTCTGTGTGTGTGTGTGTGTGTCTGTCTGTCTGTGTGTTAGTGTGTGTGTGTGAGAGAGTGTCTGTGTGTGTGTGTGTCTGTCTGTGTGTGTGTGTGTCTGTCTGTCTGTGTGTGTGAGAGTGTGTGTGTGTCTGTCTGTCTGTGTGTGTGTGAGAGAGTCTGTGTGTGTGTCTGTCTGTGTGTGTGTGTGTGTGTGAGAGATTGTCTGTCTGTGTGTCTGTGAGTGCGTGAGTGAGTGCGTGAGTGAGTGCGTGAGTGTGTGTGTGCGTGAGCGAGTGTGCGAGTGTGTGCGAGCGTGTGCGTGCGTGTGCGTGCGTGTGCGTGCGTGAGTGTGTGCGCGTGCGTGCGTGTGTGCGTGCGTGTGCGAGCGTGTGCGAGCGTGCGTGTGCGTGCGTGTGCGTGCGTGTGCGTGCGTGAGTGTGCGTGAGTGTGCGCGAGTGTGCGCGAGTGTGCGCGTGTGTGCGCGTGTGTGTGTGAGTGTGCGTGTGTGTGCGTGAGTGAGTGTGTGTGCGTGTGTGTGCGTGAGTGTGAGTGTGCGTGTGTGCGCGTGTGTGCGCGTGTGTGCGTGAGTGTGTGTGTGCGTGAGTGTGTGTGTGCGTGAGTGTGTGTGTGTGTGTGTGTGTCAGCTTGAGTGAGGATTTGAGAACTGCAGTGCTAACGTAAGCTCTCAATCCCAAACACGCCGGTTGTTTCACTTCTCACTAACCTCTTTCTGTCCCTCTGATAAACTACAGCCAGATACGAGTCGAGAGTTTAGAAAGAGCACATCTGTTCAGAAATGAGTAATCAGTATTGGTGTGAGTTATGAAACCTCGATCACAAAGGGTTAAAGTTTTCCTAAATAAAGGCACACAAGGAGACGTTTACAAGCAAAATGACTGAATTTATTAGAATACAAAAAGTACACTGGCTTTTTAAATATATCTGCTTTAAACTGTTATTAATAATTATTTAATTATTTATAGGCCCACTTTAAACTGTGTGTGTATAGATAGACAGATAGACAGCTAGATAGAGATGTGTGTGTAAATTCTAATGTATTTAGGAGCAAAATTCAGTTTTATGAAATTTGAGATAATAAAAAGTCACATTAATATGACTATATAATAGTCATATTGAATGGAATCACAAATGCATTTTAAGAGGTCTTAAATTTGGAATGGAGAAAAAAATATATATGGATTATATAAACTTCAAAAGACGATGATTATAAAATCTTGGGCAATTTTGTAAGCTTATTGTGGCAATACTAGTAAAATCTATATATTGAATATATACTGTATGTGTTAAATATAGTTGAGATGATCATAAGGTATTTATTGGCATAAATGCGCAGTATTCATTATAATCTTAACTTTAAAGTTATATACAGTATATAGGCCCGCCCCCCCCAGAAGGTCAAGTTAATTTAATTTAATTTTATTTTCTCTATAGCGCCAGATCACAACAGAAGTCTCTCTGCTTTACTCACAACAGAAGTCTAAATAGCCTTGTGTTATTTATCTTATTTACACTTCGGCATGTTATTTCTGTCTCTGCTTTACATGGTCGCGCTCTCTGTTATCACGCACAGCGGAGTTCAGCCTTGATGAGCACGAGCACACACTTACACACACACACACACACTCTCTCACACACACTCTCTCACACACACACACTCACACACTCACACACTCACACACACTCTCTCACACACTCTCACACGCACACTCTCTCTCACACACACACACACACACACACACACACACACACACACACACACTCTCACACACACTCTCACACACACACTCTCACACACACACTCTCACACACACACTCTCACACACTCTCACACACACACACACTCACTCACTCACTCACTCACTCACTCACACACTCTCACACACACACACACACACTCTCTCACACATACGCACACACACACTCACACACACACACTCTCTCACACGCACACTCTCTCACACACACTCTCTCACACACACACACACACACACACACTCTCTCTCTCTCTCTCTCTCTCTCTCTCACACACACACACTCTCACACACTCTCTCTCACACACACACACTCTCACACACACTCTCACACACACACTCTCACACACACTCTCTCACACACACACACGCACACACACACTCTCACACACACACACACACACACACACTCTCACACATACACACTCACTCACTCACTCTCACACGCACACTCTCTCGCACACGCACACACACACACACACACAAGTGAGCACACTCTCACTAGTATTTGTAAATATTAAGCTGCAAAACGACTATTTAAATATGACTTCTGCCTGTCTCTGTGTTAATGTATGGCGCAGACACGCGGTTTTGTTTGCTCATGAGAGTCGAGTCACTTCATGAGCATTTGACCGTTTCATTTGAGTAAAAAAAGTGTTGCTGTGGCTCAGTGGTAGAGCATTGTGTTAGCAGCGCAAAAGGTTGTGGGTTCAATTCCCAGGGAACACACATACTGATAAAAAAATGTATAGCCTGAATGCACTGTAAGTCGCTTTGGATAAAGCGTCTGCTAAATGCATAAATGTAAAACTATCCTTATATCATATACACACAGAAATGTAAAGGTATTCACGGCAACCCGTCAAAATAAAAGTCCGGTTTAACTTGAAGTCATTGCGGCAGAAATATATAACTATTGTTCAGTAGTATGTACGTAATAGGCTACTACTACTACTAAAATTATTAAAACCTTATTTTTAAGGAATAATCATACAATATTTCTTCAATGTTTTAATTGTAATATTAAATCCCCTTTATTTTCCAAAAAATAAAATTGTTTAATTTTCATTAATTAAAAGATAAATTAAATGAAGGTTTAAGCCTTAAAAAATGTAAATACACACAACAGAAGTTTTGAGGAAAAAAATCATATATTGTAAGAATTAATGAAACTTGTTTTATGCTTTCAAATAATTAGACATGCTAAAACAGAACTTGGTAACAATAAAACAAAGTTGGAAAAAAATAAAACATTTCATAGGGCCATAAACATGTAATTTTTGTAAAACTTTTAATAAATTGATGTTAAATTGTTTAAGATTTTAATTAATTAGACATGCTTTTTTATTAATAAAATTTAATTTAACCATTAAAAATAAGGGTAACACTATATTTTAAGGTGTCCTTGTTACACGTTACATGTACTTACTATTATTGTAACAATAAAGTATGCATAATTACTAGTGATCGACCGATATTGATTTTTTAGAACCGATACCGATACCGATAATTTGTTTGTTTATGTGCCCGATAACCGATATGCAGAACCGATATTTATTTACTGTTATACTTGTGTTTTTGACACAATGATTACAACACCACTGAACTGAACAAACCATTTTATTTATAACAATCACTCCCTCCTTGCATAGAAAACAAAACAAATCTTATTTATACACCAATAAATAGTGGGGTCTGAGAGTACAAAAAATAAAAAAGTGCACTGTTACTAAACGGTTTTTGTTTAAAAATAAAATCTTCGATGAGGTAAAAAACAAACAAACAGGTAAAATAAATAAAGCACATAAAAGTAATTCTCACCAATTAAAAAATAAATAAAACTTGTGGCGGCATGTGACATCACGTTAATTTGCATGTCATTGTGTCAAGTTTGCGTTCAGACGAGTTTTGGCACTTAAGATCTGTTCTAAATGTCACATACTGTAATTAATACAACAATGCCAATAAAGCTGTTCACATTATACTTTCTGTTGTCATACATAAAACAAGTATAAATAGTAAACAGGAACCATTAATTTTACATGTTAACCAGGAATCACTCTCACTATACACCTTAAATCCTGATTTATAATCGCGACATCGTCTGATAAAATCAATATACATCTGACTTACACTAAAAAGCGACTATATGCGGTGGTTTTGGCTATATTACTGTCTTGTCTCATTCAGCGCACTGTCTGCGTCTGAGTAACAAGCTATGCGCATATTAACAGACGAATTATGTTCATATTTAAAAGTCCAAACAGTCAGTAAGCGACAGGTGCTTGGAAACGCTGTTTTGTAAATGATTTACTGACGATTTTGCTGCGTTACGTCCAAATGAATGCGCTGCTTCACTGCCGCTCACTGCACAGAATAGACGCCGAGAGAGAGTCGACACTGCGCCGGGAGAGTCAGATCTCGCACTCGCGGGGCAGTAACGTTACTGGAGACAAATTCCAACTGAACGATAGCTAAGGTTTTTTCAAAAAAAGTCGCTAGGTTTGTCAGTATGTACTTGTTGTGGGAAAAAAGCCGCCAAAAGGGTCTGAAAGTTGCTAAATACTGAAAGTCGCGCTCTTGTGTGTGAGAGGCGGGAGCTGATGGCAGCGGGCGGTGGATATTGTTGCAGCCTGCCACAGATAAAGAGAGAGAGATCATCTGAGGGAGTGTCTACAGTTCTTGAGCACACAGAACGTGCAGAGCGAAACGCGTCGGGTGCGGGGAGATTCCTCTAGTTCAGGGCTGTCCAAACTCGGTCCTGGAGGGCCGGTGTCCTGCAGAGTTTAGCTCCAACATGCCTCAACACACCTGCATGGGAGCTTCAAGTATACCTAGTAAGAGCTTGATTAGCTGCTTCAGGTGTGTTTAATTAGGGTTGGAGCTAAACTCTGCAGGACACCGGCCCTCCAGGACCGAGTTTGGACACCCCTGCTCTAGTTAATCGATCGCGGATGGTTTCATTATCTCGGGCGGATAAAAAAAATAAAATAAAAGTGTAAGATAATAATAGTAATAAAAACAAAAATGTGTCACCAAATATACTTGGGCGGCCGTTAATATACCTGGGCGGCCCGCCCAGGTAAAGTCTATGTGTGGGAAACACTGGAGTTGTTTAGTAGGTCGTTTATTAGGGAATTGATGGTTATATAGTAAATGTTTATATAATTACGGTGTTTTAATCGTGAATATTTTTAAAAGCTACATGCGGTGGCCGTGCTGTAGCATTTCCTGAGCATCAACCCACTGACTGAACAGCAATATGAAGCGGCTTCACGAGACTAATGATGAGCAAATATACAACAGAGAGAGAATTTAATTCAGCGCTTTTACTTCCAACTTGCGCTCATTCATGGCTGTATTATTTAATTCATGCAAAGTTACGTCTTTATTGGGACAGGACTTGACGGATTATCTTACGTGACTCCTCTATTTCTTAGAGCCAAGCTGCATAAACTACATCAAGCATATGTATCACATCTAATTTGTGCATTAATGGCTGTTATGTTAAATAAAATGTACTAATTACAGCAAAGCAAGTAATACTTTACCTGTGCACGCCGTTGTCTCGTCTCCCCTCAGATGCGCTGTAATGGCGATCATGCGTGCAATTCTTAAAACGCCCACAAGATGGCGCCGTTTATCGGAAAATCCGATATTACAAAACCGATATCCGATTATGGAAAAATGCTTAAATATCGGGAAAAATATCGGGAAAACGATATATCGGTCGATCTCTAATAATTACATGCAGGTAACCCTAAACCAAACCCTAATCCTAATCCTAACCATATAGTAAGTACATGTAGTTAATTAATATTACTCAGTACTTAAATGTATAATTGCACTGTAACAAGGACACCTTAAAATAAAGTGTAACACAAATAAGATCTTTAAGACTTTTTCTGACCTTAAACTTAATAAAACTAATTTTTTTTAGACTCTTTTAAGGACTTCATTTTTATTTGCACGTATGCTCCTAAATGCAAGTTATAGTTCACACACATCTATATTTAGTCAGGAATGTGAGTGAAACTCAAGGCAAGTGTTCAGATATGCATATCTGTATATCTGTTGTACTCTCAGTGAGATGTTCAGGATGGTTAGTATGTGCTTTGGATTGGCATTCGTGCTCAGATGAGCTGCTCTCGTGTGTGTTTTCATGTTCAAACACACGTGACCTGAAGATCCAGTCATGAATGTGGAGAGTCTAGTTTTACTCCTGTCAGAGGGATATTCAGGTGTGTGTGAGTGAGTGAGTGTGTCTGCGTGTGTGTCTGTCTGTGTCTGTCTGTCTGTGTGTGTCTGTGTGTGTCTGTGTGTGTCTGTGTGTGTCTGTGTGTCTGTGTGTCTGTGTGTCTGTGTGTCTGTCTGTGTCTGTCTGTCTGTGTCTGTCTCTGTGTCTGTCTCTGTGTCTGTCTCTGTGTCTGTCTCTGTGTCTGTCTCTGTGTCTGTCTGTGTCTGTGTCTGTGTCTGTCTCTGTGTCTGTCTCTGTGTCTGTCTCTGTGTCTGTCTCTGTGTCTGTGTGTGTCTCTGTGTCTGTCTCTGTCTCTGTCTCTGTCTGTGTCTGTGTCTGTGTCTGTGTCTGTCTCTGCCTCTGTGTCTGTCTCGGTGTCTGTCTCTGTGTCTGTCTCTGTGTCTGTCTCTGTGTCTGTCTCTGTGTCTGTCTCTGTGTCTGTGTCTGTCTCTGTCTCTGTCTGTGTCTGCGTCTGTGTCTGTGTCTGTCTCTGTGTCTGTCTCTGTGTTTGTCTCTGTGTCTGTCTCTGTGTCTGTCTCTGTGTCTGTCTCTGTGTCTGTGTGTGTGTGTGTCTCTGTGTCCGTGTCTGTGTCTGTCTGTGTCTGTGTCTGTGTCTGTGTCTGTCTCTGTGTCTGTGTGTCTCTGTCTCTGTGTCTGTCTCTGTGTCTGTCTCTGTCTCTGTCTCTGTGTCTGTCTCTGTGTCTGTGTCTGTGTGTGTCTCTGTCTCTGTCTCTGTCTCTGTCTCTGTCTCTGTGTCTGTCTCTGTGTCTGTCTCTGTGTCTGTCTCTGTCTCTGTCTCTGTCTCTGTCTCTGTCTCTGTGTGTCTCTGTGTCTGTTCAAGTTGAAGGTTTATTTGTCACATACACGATTATACAGAGAGTATTAACCAGCAGTGAAATGAGAGTCAGGTCCGCTCCATGGACAGTGCAATATTATAGAAAAAAACAACACAAAGAAGTATACATAAAATTAAATGAATAAAAAAGAAAAAGATATAAAGAACAAAATATAAAATAATGTGCATGATAGTATACTGTAGACTTAAATATTAAGATAGGCATGACTGCACAAGAGAGGAATGTGCAAATAGGTTGTACATGGCTGACATGAAGCAGCAATCACAAAAAAATTAATGAAAAAATAAGATGCCAAAACACAGAAAGTGTTGTGTGCAAATGACACTGTCAGTATGAGGTAGAGAATAATGAGTGTGAGTATCTTACTGATTGTGAGTGATTAATAAGTGAAGTCATGATGATGTTAAGAGGCTGAGTTTGAGTTCAGGAGTCTGATGGCCGTGGGGAAGAAACTCCTCCTGAGTCTCTCAGTTTTTGCCATCAGGCAGCGGAAGCGCTTACCAGATGGCAGCAGAGAGAATAGACAGTTTCCAGGGTGATTTGAGTCTTTGATGATTTTGACAGCTCTGCTTCTGCAGCGTTTGATGTAGATGTCCTGCAGAGAGGGGAGAGCAGACCCAGAGATACGCTCAGCTAAGCGCACAACTCTCTGCAGGGCCTTGCAGTCTTGACTGGAGCTGTTTCCATACCACACTGAGATGCACTGAGTCAATACACTTTCTATGGTCCCTGAATAGAAAGTTTTCAGGATTGTTGGTGAGACCCTGAATTTCCTCAGCTGTCGCAGATGGTACAGTCTTTGCCTGGCTTTCTTAACCTGTGTATGGATGTGTGTAGTCCAAGTCAGGTCCTCGGAGATGTTTACACCGAGGTACTTGAAGCTGGTTACTCTCTCCACAGGGGTCCCGCTGATCACAAGAGGAGTGTAGGGCAGCAGGTGTCTCTTTCTGAAGTCCACAATCAGCTCTTTAGTTTTGTGTCTGTGTGTGTCTGTCTGTGTGTGTCTCTGTGTGTTTGTGTGTGTGTGTGAGTGTGTGAGTGTGTGTGTGTGTGTGTTGGTTTTAATTCCACATGCAAATCTCTCTCTTAAAGAAAAGCGTACTGTATGTTAGAGAATATCTCTTCATGTCTATTTACTTTTTCTCATTGAAACGGACTGTTTTACCCACTTCACACACACACACACACCCTGCTGTTTCACACTTTGAAGTGTTTGTTTGCATTTAACAGATGCACTTCCTGGTAAAATGATACTTTAAAATGAGGAATCAACTAAAAAGAGTTTGATTATATGTGTTTGATTTGCTGATACTGCTTTTGATTATTATATCTGCAATACATTTGATCATTAAACTTGATTGACTCTCTGAGCTTCACCCAAAACAGATGATCTCAAGACTTCTTTGATATCTGATGAATATCTTATGATAGTTCCTGATTTGAGGTACTTATGATATAAAGAGGAGGAAGTGCTTTTGGCTGAAAATGATTCATGATGTAAAGCACATGCAGCGTTTGGCATGTTCACTTTTACAGTAACTCATATGATGATGATCCTACAGCGGCTTTCTTCACTGACTCTTAGAAATGTCTGAATGTGATTCATCAGGTCTCAAATGCTTCTCTGAAGTAACTTCATGCTTTTGCATTTTTAAGCAATTGTGGTCAGTTGCACCGAACGGACACAACTTTATTGCTGTGCATTGCTAAATATTTGAGTGTTGCACCAGTAAACTAGTGTTTGGAGTAAAAGAGCATCAGTGTAATAGTGTTGTACCTGACAGGCATTCTGTTGACAGATATTAATAATGATAATGATTTGAGGAACCGGTGTTAAAAAGGATTGGAGGTGGAAGGAGCTGCTTCTGTTTTCGTGTGTGTGAACGGTGTTTGTGACGGTGAGGAGTCTAACCGCATGACCAGCGCTCCTCCTGATGGACACGGACACAAGTGCATGGGCCGAAAGCTTCAGTCAGCACAGCTTCAGTGTATTATAATTAGGTTTGGGTACCGAACTCTGTACTTTTAAGGGTACATACCTAATTGACCTATCGGTAAGCCCCTCCCCTCAAACGCAGACTAGCCAATGGCAGTCGAGTATCAGTTGCATGGACAGCGGAACTCGGACATCTTTAGGTTTCAGCGCCATAGAGAAACATTGGAAAATCCCAAGCTTGCATCAGTTTTATGGGGTTTATGCTTCAAAAATGGAAAAACGATGTGCTTGGGGTACTTGTAACACTGATTCCAGGTATCCTGAGAGGACGGGCGATATCATTTATTACATTACATTTCCTGAATCCAAACAAAACAGCAAAATGTCCATAAGTATTCAACCCCAATACAAATGAAGACAAAAACGTTCATTTTCAAAAAACAAAAGGGTTTCATTTTCATTTGATTAAAAATAAGTAAATGTTTCATGCCTTCATTTGATTATCAGAAAAAAATAAAGGGTAGAAAAAGTAGGGCCCTATTGTTCAAAATGTTGAAATTGAGAGTTTTGGACTTATTTTTTCGCTGAAATAAATGTTTTTGTTATTACACAGAGAGTAAAGTACCGTTGAGTACCGTACCGGTTCAAATGTGAACGTTACCCAACCCTAATTATAATCATTAACACAGAAATCTAACCTCGGACACAACCTAGAGAGTGATTTAGAGATCATGCATGACGACTGTGTTTGTGAAGTAGGGCTGAACGATTAATTGCATTTGCGATAATATCGCGATATGAGAAAACGCGATTCTTCAACCGCAGAGGCTGCGATTACACTGTCACGTGACACGCGAGAGTAGGAGTAAAGCGGTGTGTTCGACTTGAAGATAGATCGTATGTCATCAAAGTACGCAAACATAAGAAAGAAAGCATAAGGAGACGTCCGCTCTCTTATAGCTCTCGCAGTACTTTGATGACACACACAGCGATCGGTCCAGCAGCGCTGCTTCAAGTCAAACACATCTAAGCAGTCTTCAGAGGAAGCATCAAGTTGGCACGCTATGTTGCCAAGTCCGCAGTTTGCCGCGGGTTATTTTCGTGTCCGCGGGTCTTACATAACATGCAGAATTGAGCGCTACATGTAAACGATATCCTTTGTTGTGTTTTCCTGTCAAAATAACGGAGTTCCTTTGAAATTCTTCAGCTTTTAAGAACTACCGGGTTCTCCGCTAGTGGGCGGTGCTAATGCGTAAACGGTAGGGGTGTGACGAGACGCTTACTCCACGAGACGAGACGAGACACGAGATTGGGTTCACGAGAACGAGACGAGACGAGATTTTTACACTATTTTTAAGAAATCCTCAATGATGAAATATATGAATGGAAAATAGTCTTTTATTCAACTGAAAATCACAAAATGCAAAACAATTTAGGAGCATTTTGAAATCAACTTGTAATGAATGTTATTTTACTTCTATTTTAATGAAGTCTATGCAGTAAAGGACATGCAAACAGTGCAAAATGTTTTGCTATAAACTCTACCTACTGGCTTCTCCCCTGTATGATTTCACATGAGAAATGTAACTCCTTGCCACAAATCGAACATAAAAAAAATTATAAACAGTATAAATAAAATAAATATATAAATAACAGAAATGACACTTTAAGTGCAAACAGTAAGTGTATCCATAATCAAAGTACTGCTCTCTCAAAACTAAAAGTGCAAACAGAAACTATTTTTTTCTTCAAGCATGAAAAAGAGATAAATGAACTACACAGAACAGCCTAAGATATGGCTTTATATCAGCTGCAATGAAAACGCCGATGTCTCTCGTTATTGCCGTGGCTCTTGCACTTGACGGTGGAAGAGATGCAAAGGCATTTAGAGTTGTTTGCCCTTTTAATGTTTTCGTCACAGGTGCGGCTGGTTTTAGTAGAGAGCTGTGGTGGTTCTGTATGTGTTTTTGCATAGTGCTCGTGTTAGCCGCGGTGTACGGCATTGTTTTCTTACAATGTTTACATATTGTGTTCGTCTTGTCTGTCACTCTTTCGCCGTTTCTTATTTCCACCGGAAAACCAAAATGTTGCCACACAAATGATTTAAATGTGGCAGGGGGATCTTCAATACTAATTTCACCCTCACGCTCCATCATGCTGACATCACAACGACGAGACAACTTTTCACCTCGACGAGAAATATCGTCGCGTTTTAATCTCGCGAGATCTCGTAACACGAGATCTCGTCACACCCCTAGTAAACGGCAATCTCATTGGCCGGCGCTCACCTATCATCGTCCCTGTTTTGATTTCAGCGAATCAGTTCGAGCGAACGCAGACAACCTGATTAATATTCATGAACCCAGCAGCTCAATAATCCTTAGTGCGTTTTATACTGTTATTAGTAGTAGAATTCGTTGTAGTTTTGTTATCTTATCAGTATTATTTGTAGTTTTCTTTTTCCCTTTTTTATAGAAACACTAAATGACAAACAATATCTTAAGCACCACCACCAGTCCTAAGTTCAGTCAACATGACAAATACATTCATACATGGTTATTCTAATTACTAAAGTTATATCATCATATACTGCACAAATTTAATGCTAATCTCCATTGGCTTGTCATTTTTTTTAGTTTACACACCAGACCAATATTAATTATCTGATATACTATAAAAAATGACAAGCCAATGCAGATTCTATTGCCATGGTGTCTATAGAGGGTTGATAATATTTACAATAATCAATTGATTTGATAGGTGTCTCACATTGTCCCACAGAAACATTAAAATAGTGTAGATTAGTGTGCAATGTTTTATAATAATAATGTATTCTATTTAGTGTCCATTTCATTCATTTAACATTTAATATTGGGGACATCCAAGTTATTTGACATATTTGAACATTTAAAAAAAAAAAAAGTAACAATAGTTACTTTCCCTGGTAATTAGTTTCTTTTATAATGATGTAACTCAGCTACTATTTGTGAGAAGTAACTAGTAATATAACTAATTACTTTTTTAAAGTAACGTGCCCAACACTGCATAATATACAATGATTTATTGCTTGTCTTTGTTGAATAATACAGAATATAAAGAGCTTTAAAAAAAAAAATCGCATATTAAATCGCAATCGCAATATTGGTAAAAAAAAATCGCAATTAGATTATTTTCCAAAATCGTTCAGCCCTAGTGAAGTCATGGTCTAATAAATAATATCTGTAGTTCATCTGACTGATAATGAGCTCAACTGGAAAATGATCTTATCTGAGCAGGAACAGGAAGTTGCAGGCAGGAAATGAGCTTTTTCTGAAATTCTGGTGTCTTTGTGATGTGGGCATTGATATTAGTTTTCGTCTGCGTGCGTTTTGCTGCAGAATAAGTCACATTTAATGTAAAGATAAATATGCCAGCAGGGCCAAAATGTGACCAGCGCTGTATTAGAGTAAAAATGGGTCTTATATATTTTGCATTTTCTGGCGTAAAAAGGTCTTAAATCAGAGCAGAACATCTTACATTTATAAGGTAATGGCATTAAATGTTGCATGCACTGTAAAATAAATAAATAAATAAAAAATGGGGAAAATGCATAAATTAAAAAATAAAAAATAAAAATATTAATAGTAATAATAATGAACAAATTCCTCTGTTTATATCTGATTTTCCAGTATAAATATCTAAACATCATTAAATCAAGGTGCATTTACTTGAGATGGAAAATTAAGATATTTAATATTAATTATTTTTTAAATTATTTAATTTAGTTAATTAATAAAACTAATTTAATTAATCTTTTAAATTGTAGATGGAAAATTAAGATATGTAATATTAATTAAACTCAACTTTCAATCTTTTTTAATAATAAAAAAAATGTTTTAGTACAAAGTAAACAACTTGCCAAGTGATCTATTCAGGAACAGGTGGAAGAAAAAGAAAAAGGAAATTAAATATATAAATAAATAAATGCTGACTCGCAATAAATAAACAAATAAATAATGAATAAATAAATAAATTCTGATTCACAATAAATAAACAAATAAATAATGAATAAATAAATAAATTCTGACTCACAATAAATAAACAAATAAATAATGAATTAATAAATAAATTCTGATTCACAATAAATAAACAAATAAATAATGAATTAATAAATAAATTCTGATTCACAATAAATAAACAAATAAATAATGAATTAATAAATAAATACATACTGACTCACAATAAACAAACAAATCAATAAATCTAAAAATTCTGACAATAAACAAACAAATAATAAATAAATAAATACTGACTCACAATAAATAAATAAATAAATACATTCTGACTCACAATAAATAAATAATGAATAAATAAATAAATTCTGACTCACAATAAATAAATAATGAATAAATAAATAAATTCTGACTCACAATAAATAAATAATGAATAAATAAATAAATTCTGATCAGTCTGATGATTTCTCTCTCTCTCTCTTAATAGACGTCCTATTCCAGCGATGATTCCCTGACCTCGTCCCATGGAGAAGAAGTCCTGCAGTGTATTCCTGCAGTCCAGCGCTCCGGTCATGTCCTTCGTCCCGCCGGAGAGTTCCCAGCCTGTGTCTGATTGGCTGAGCGGCCTCCGACTCGACCAGTACTGCTCCGCCTTCCAGGAGGCGGGGCTTGGAACGCTGTGGGAGTGTCAGGATCTAAGCTCTGCCCAGCTGCAGCGGATGGGCGTGGCTCTGCCTGGCCACAGGAAGCGGATCCTCGGCAGCCTGCGCAAGCTCCGCCCCTCGGCGTCGGGAATGGAGGAGGACGAGGAGCGAGAGGAGGACAGGCCCGTCGCCCGAGAGAGGACCAAATTCAGAACGTCGGATGAAAAACAGCGAACGGAAAACAGCGTCGCAGGTAAGCGTCCGCCTCCTGTCCCGCCTCGGGTCATGCCCAATCGACCTCCCGTCCCCTTCACGCCCGGATCGGTAACCATGGCGACCGCTCCTGAGCCTATCAGCATCCCTGAACAAAAGGAAACGCACACACCTGCTGAACAAACCAAGCCCATCCCAACTCCCAGGCCACGCCCAGAACACCTGCCTCTTAAAGGGCCGGCGCAGCAACTCCAGATGAGCGAGAGAAAACCGTCTCCTGTGTCTCCCTCCTCCTCCTCCTCCTCCTCCTCATCATCATCGGAGCGCTTCCACCTGTATGAACAGTGTTCGTCTCCCGCTCAGGGAGAAATGAACGCTCCTCCTCTTCCTCCTAAGAGTTACGCCGTGGGCGTCTCTAAAGAGCCGTACAGACCCCCTGTTCCACCTCCTCGCGTCTCCGTCTGCTCCAGGACCTCGAATCCCAGAAGCACGTCATCCGGAAGCCCGCCCACGTCCAGGTACAGGACACACTTTATCTGTCAACTGCTGCAATGTTTAGTATGTAATAGAGCTGTGACGGTGGCAGATTTTTACCACCGCGGTGACCCTGGAGCACAAACGCAGTCATAAGTAACACTTATGCTACATATTTGTAGCAATAGCAACAATACATTGTAAATCATTAGGATATTAAGTAAAGATCATGTTCCATGAAGATATTTTGTAAATTTCCTACCGTAAATATATCAAAACTTAATTTTTGATTAGTAATATGCATTGCTAAGAGCTTCATTTGAACAACTTTAAAGGTGATTTTCTCAATATTTAGATTTTCTTGCTCCCTCAGATTCCAGATTTTCAAATATTGTCCTATCATAACAAACCATACATCAATGGAAAGATTATTTATTCAGCTTCCAAATGATGCATAAATCTCAATTTCAAGATAATTGACCCTTATGACTGGTTTTGTGCTCCAGGGTCATAAATATATATATATATATGAAGAGTTCAGATGCAAAACCTCTAAGTGCCATCTGAAATTTTCTTCTTAATTTTCACTTTAATGAATATAATGAATAGGTTCTTTTCATTGCCATTAAAGTGAAATAACTGAACATAAGCATAGGAGCCTGATAGAAATGCTCATTGTAGAAGAAAATTTCAGACGGCACTTAGGGTTTTGCATCTGAACTCTTCATATATATATTTATATTAGGGCTGGAGATTTAATGCATTAATTAGATTAATTAATGACAGTTAGAAATAACGCGTTAAAATTATTAACGCATTTAACCTCAATTAAAGATTGGATTTTAGTATTTCTATTATTTAATTAAAAAAAATCCCTATGGATTATAAATGTAGCCTTTTTTCTATGAACATTTGTGACCAACAATGTAAATTTTGTATACAAACATTTAATAAGTCACAGTTTTGCATATTTTTTTTTCAATCCTCCAAAACCATTTTGGCCAAAATTAAAAATTAATATTTTCGGGTAAATATTTTGGGTTGACATAAATTAAGTAATACTTTTAGTGACAGAGACTGCAATCTGTTTAATGAATTCTGCATAGAGCTTGATTTTTCATTACATTGTTATTTTAAATTATTATTATTATTAACCTGATCTGGACATAGTATGACATCATGACGGTTTTTCTTTTTAAAGTTTTCAAATTATTTTTAGATTGACTTTTTGTTGCTTTGAATTTCTAAATGAATATTTAGTGTTGCTGTAATAATGATTTAAAGACTCCCATGATATAGAAATGACAATTTAATATATATTTTTTACATTACACGTAATGTCACACATTACACTTTTTTCATTTTTATTACAAAAATGAATTGAATTTTGAACAAAATAATTTTACAATTCAGTAAAATAAATAATTGGTATTATGCAAAATATAATTATACAGTATTGTTTTTCATCAGCCCCCGTTATTTTAACTTTTTTTTAATATAATCATATTTAAACAGTGGAATTATGGTGAAAAACTGCATGATTCTGCACCGAAATCTTCACCAGTTGTTTACATTAAGTCATTTGTTTTATATTTCTCCATAGTTTTTAATTTGATTATGTAATTCTCAATGCTTTATGGGATTATAGTTCTTTCTCTCGTTAAAGCCGTTAAGATCACAGTCTTGTATCTTTGTCTGATTTTCACACTTTGTTGTGTTTCTCCTCGTAGCTGCTGGTTGGTTTGCTTCATGGTTTATAATTCTTAAAGACTTAAAAAAAATCCACACTTGTAAAAAGCAATGCTTCAGTCTATTGCAGTTCATTCATCACAATGGCGATGGAAGGCGAAGTGCATTGTGGGATACATCACCTCACACTGCATGTTCTGTGGCATTCTGCACATTTGAGCAAATTGTCCAAGGATCCCGATCTGCATACGAAGCACATTGTGTTATTGTGAACACAGCGAACACTCATGACTCAGTGCTTTTACACAATGCTCTTTGCACAAGCTGTAGTTTTGTGTTTCCTGTGCGCTGACTCGAGGTCATTGAGTCATGAGGCCTGCAGACCGTCACACGGGTCAAACAGACCCGTGCAAATAAGTCAGAGCTGGGAAACAACATGACAAGCTTGATGGTTATTGTGATTAAGCACACTGCATGAATGCTGACGGTGAGAGCACCGCCCTCTGGTGAGCACCGGGACTGCTAATGAGGAGAATATACTACTAGTGTAATGTGATTATTTTGGAAAAGCCTTAATTTTATTTTATTTTATTTTATTTTATTTTATTTTATTTTATTTTATTTTATTTTATTTTATTTTATTTTATTTTATTTTATTTTATTTTTTATTTATTTATTTATTTATTATTATTTTATTTTTTATTTAATTAAATTTTTTATTTTATTTTATTTTTTTTTATTTAATTTAATTTTTTTATTTTTTTATTTTTTTTATTATAATTTTTTTTTTTACAACTTATAAGTTGTGATTTTAATTAATTAATTAATTATTTATTTTTTGAGCCAGAGTTTGGCCGTTAAACACAGGACATCTGGGTTGTTTTTAATATGTATTTTTTTATTTTTTTAAATAGTTTTTTAAAATTCTCCTGCTAGGGCTGCTCGATTATGGCAAAAATCATAATCACGATTATTTTGGTCAACATTGTAATCACGATTATTAGTGGGTCATATGAACAAAACTTTATATTACGTTACATTTAGTCATTTAGCAGACGCTTTTGATGACAATAGAAGCAATGAAAATCAACAAAAGAGCAACGATACACAAGTGCTATAACAAGTATTAGTTAGCTTATTGTAATACACGTAGCAAGTTTTTTTTAAACTATATAATAAATAAAAAGAAAACAGATCGAATACAATAAGAATAGAGAAGCTAGTGTTAGTTTTTTTTGTTTCTTTTTTAAGATATTAGTGATAAAAGTCTTCAAAAATGATTGACTGACAGTAATACAATAAAAACAAAAAAAGCAAAGGTCAAAATCAATACAAAAAAGGTACAACTGAAACAAACAGTGCTTTAAGTTTATTTAATTCAAGTCTAAAGTAATCAGCTAACAGCATACTACAGAAATCAAATCAAATATAAAATAAAACGGTCTTCACTGTAATAATTAAACTTGCTTTGTTTCTTATTAAAGTTACAAAAGTCCTTCAGTCGAGCTGAGAGTGGTTTTCTGTCTTTTGTTGTTTGATACGCAGGAGGAATACTGTTTACATTCACTTAAAGTCCGTGTAAACTCAATATTAAATGTTGACTTAAAGAGCTGATAAAAATGTAAAAACTGTAACTTGAATGCAATGTAAGTCGCTTTGGATAAAAGCGTCTGCTAAATGCATAAATGTAAATGTGTGTTCTGAGTTAGTCACACCACAGAAAAATGTGTTATTACCCACCCGGACAAATTTGAATGCTAAAAAAACACCTAGTAAATAAAATAAGGTATCAAAATCTTGAAAAAATCAGCAGTATTCTCTGCTCTCAAACGCTGGGGGCGTGTCCACTGAAGCCACGCCCACTCGCCGTGTCTCTCAACGGTCTTCCTCTGCAGCTTATTTACAGGGTTCCCACGGGTCCTTGAAATCCTTGAAAGTTTGTGAATCTGAAAAAAAAAATTCAAGGCCCTGGAAAGTTTTTGAAAATAAACATACATAGATACAGGTCCTTGAAAGTACTTGAATTTATTTTGTGCAAGAAGTTTTCTGGAAAAAGTTCCGTATTCCCTCCGGTCAGCTAATGTGTTATTTCGCCAATACTTCGTGGCCTATGCATACTAGCTTGCTTGATTTACGTTAGTTACGCGTATTTACGTGTTACGTAAAGTGTTTCACTCGTCAGGTACTAGTACGTTGCCATGACATTCACGCGCGCGTGAAAATACTACAATGGTACCAGAAGCGGCTCTTTCAAGTCATGCAGCTGGATCTACACACAAGACAGCACTTCGGAAATCGAAAGCAGGTAACTTAATTCCTACCATAGCCTGCATCTGACATAGAAATATTGATTGAATGTTAGCTGCTAGCTGTATTTTTTTAATAATTTTTTTTGCTGTTATTTAAATGTCTCGCCGTGAAATGTTAGTCACAAAGGCTGTTGAGTTGCGTGTGATCATGGCGATGTGGATAAATTTGCACCAGCTCTACAATCGGCACTCCAGTCACGTCACGTTCATTTATATAGCGCTTTATACAATAGATTGATTTAAAGCAGTGGTTCTCAAAGTGTGGTACGAGCACCGCTAGTGGTACTCAGGCTCCTTCTAGTGGTACACAGAGGAATCACTAAATTAAATATAAATGTTAAAAAAAACAATACATTTTAATTTAATCTTTATTTGAGTATTTTTTTACATTTAAGTACAGTACAGTTTTTATTTAACTTTTAGGTACAACGTTTTCATTTACTCATTATGTTAGATTTTATTCATCTGTGTAAGCACAGTGCAGTGTTAATGTTCAAACTTTATTTACAATGTTAAAGTGGCTGACAACAATAAATATTCTTAATTAGGAATAAAGCTGCCTCGTTTTGAACTGTGCAGAGCTGTAGCTGAATAGTTAGGCCTACTACGCTACTGTATTTTAATGTTGGTCATTATGGTGGTACTTGGAGAGCCAAATATTTTCTGAGGTGGTATAAAAAGTTTGAGAACCACCGATTTAAAGCAAGCAGCTTTACAGTATTAAATATGAAAAAACAATGTTAGTGCCACTTTCAGTTAGAATTACAACTTGATTTTCTGTTAGTGTGGAGCTAGCTAATGATACAATCTTTTTATTAGTGAATGCAAAAGTAAATAAATCATTACATTAAAGTGATAGTTTGGTTTGCACTGATTAAAGCTTAATCTAGCTCAGGACTGTTTTGATTATTATAGCATTTTAAGGTTTTTCTAAGGGAGCTAATGTTGTGATTAAATTTATCCAAGAATAAAATGTCTTATAACTTACCTTTATTTTGTTTCATATCCATATATCTGACAAAAGGAGATGTGATGTCTGTCTGTCATCTCATATTGTGTTTTTTTTTTGTATTGTAAAAAATAATAGAAATTGTACAATAGTAATATCATTGTTTGACATTTACAAAAGCTGAAGTGATTACCTAATTTAGTAGTTAGAATATGTGTAACTCCATATATTTATCTAATTATAAAAACTGAGTAATAAAACAAAGCCTACTGATTGATTAATTGGTGAAATACGATTAGTCAATTGTTGTAATAATCGTTAGATTAATCGATTATCAAAATAATCCTTTGTTGCAGCCCTATCAGTGGTATAAGTAGGCTTACCAAGATATTGTATGTCACCCATTGTAAATCAAATATTGTGTTAACATATGTAGGCTATAAGCTAATTCGTTTATGATGCATATATAAATACACAGATATACCTGATATAACTATTTACCACCACAGAAAATAGTTGTATCAGTTGTTAAATGGGTCTGGAAGGAGTGTTTTCAAAGGTGCCATTTAAGTCCTTGTGCCCAAGCTAGGTTATATTTAGGTGTCATACAACAGTTGTTCTTACAATAAGTCAGTGTTATTTCTTACAATATGTCTTACTATTTCTTACAGCACCCACTTTAGTTAACTTTGTGGAAAGGTTGGTGACATCAACTCCTACACCATGTACACCTGCAACGACTACCACCATCGCCACATGTCCCATATTGGAATGTTTTATAATGTATTTGATCTGCACTATGTTGTGATATGTTTTCAGTGCTTACACCGAACCCAAATATGTTCAGTCAATGACTGTATATTGTGTTCAATAAGCAAAACAATTGTGATAATCTATTGGCCAAATATTTTATTTAATGTAATGTTGAATTGCTTTGCTTGTTAAGATAATGTAAACCCATAAGGCAAGAAAAACTTAAAAGCATATTCATATATCTTAAAACTTCTGGTTACATGAGCCTGAGCTCTTTTCAATAAAATCCATGCAAAAGTTGATATCAGATCATTTTAGAATACAGTATAGGATGTACCAAATATTTTTCAGTTTTATGCACAACAGAAATACAACAAATAGAATATCAGATCTCTGTCATATAATAAATACAAAAAAATGCTTTTTTGCATAGTTGTGTTTGACACATGAAAACTGTAACAATGGATCTTAACAAGGTAGCACGGTGTAACCTTGCTCTCACTTGAAATGTGTCCCCACATTAAGTCCTTGAATTTGAGGATATTGGACCTGGAAAGTCCTTGAAAGGTCCTTGAATTTGAAGTTAACCAAGGTGTGGGAACCCTGTATTTAACAAGGAGACCGAGCTGTTTTGTAAATGATCACAACCAGGTATTATGCATTTACGTGACGAAGGCATAGCTAGCTAGGAAACTGTAACTAACGGTAATGACAGTAACTCACGATTGAGCCGTGAACCACTGATGCTAATGCGCTCTAGTTATTAGGTGTGTTCGACTTGAAGCAGCGCTGCAGAACGATCAGTGTTTGACAGAGAGAGCGATTGGAAAGCATCAGGAGCCGGTTGCACCAGCTGTACGTAAGTTACAACTTAGCCTAGTTTTGACGTAAATGGCCACTAAGTTACATCTTACGCACTACTAAATATTTGTTTGTTGCACCATTACACTTAGTTGAAGTGTAACTCTACGTATAAACTAAATATCTACGGAAGCGTCTGGTCAGGAGTAACGGTTGAATAAAATAGCAGACTGATTGAACTGCATTAATATTCTCTTCTTTTACCCGACAACCTTCAATCCTTTAGGCATATATGATGCTGCTGACATTTACCCTCACGTACATATTAATAGAGAGAGAATATGTGAATAAACGTAGGCCTACTTTGTTTTTATTAGCGCGTCTTCAACACCCCATCTACAGCGTGCCTCTGTGCGCTTTGGTCCATGTTGCGCATGTCAGATGAAATAATAAACAAATTTATTTCAGTGCGGAGCGACGTCGCGGAAGGCAGACGTGAAATTGAGGAGTATATCGCTAAATGATGAGCTCAAGCTCCTTTTATAATCTGTAACTGGTTTGTTTAGGACTGTACAGTGCACAAAACATCAGTCTGAATAAATGTAGTACAGTATGTGTGCGATACAGTGTTGCATGTGTATGAGCCTGTTTACAACAAAGATATCATTTATTGCCATGCTTTTCTCTAAATTAACTTAATAACATAGTCGAGTGTTTGAAATACTTATTTTTTGTGACCAGACGTGGTTTCATATGTGTTTCCCACAGGATTTTGTGAGACTGTGGTGGGTGGACCTCGGTCCCTCTAGGGCAGGGGTTCCCAACCGGGGGGTCGCGGCCCACTAGGGGGCCTCAGTGATCCTCCAAGGGGGCCGCGAGATGGCTTAAAATTAATTTAAATATTATCCTATAATTGTTTAATTTCATTATTGATGTGTTAAATTAAAATGATCAAAGCACGGCCTCTCTCGTGCGCAGCAAGCCTCAAGCACTGTTAAATACAGACTGAACATCGGCTCAATACTTCCAACCGCTGCACGCAAACTACATCTCTGGGCTGTATGAAGCAAACCGTCGCACTAATGTAAAGGTAAAGACGATTAGAGTCAAAATAACGAACTTAAGCGTGCCTAATGAATGACACTCCTGTGTATCAGAGTCGTACATTAGGCACGCATTATATGATTCACAAACTGCGCGCTCTCTGGGCTCTGATCCCTTTGTGTGAAATTTCAATATTTGCATAGTTGTCTAAATTAATATCCTGTGCGTGTTTTATAACGGATGCTCACCCATAGAGGAGGATCTTGTGAAGCTTGTTATAGACATGTGAGCATCAGACGCGCTCTGTTCACTGATCCCGTCTTCAGATCGATGTGTTTCAACAGATTTAAAATCGATGTGATGCATTTTTCATTTGTATGTTTATTTTTTTTTAATGGATACAAACAGTAGGCTATATTTTCAGTCAGTCCAGTTCAATGGGACAGGTGTAGTGAGTGGTCTTTTGGCATCTCTCTGTTGTCCTGTTTGGTATGGCAGGTTTATATTATTTTATATAGGTTTATAGCATTTATATTATTTTAAAAAGTTAGAATTGAGCAGATTGTTTCCTTTTAAGTTATGAAGTATAGCTTTAATTTAAATTTTTTTTTTTTTTTTTATGACATGCAGTAGAAAAATAATAAGGCAAAACAAATGTTTTGGTTAATAAAAAAAAGTTTTAAAATAAACACTTTTCTCTCTGCTGCAGGAGTACAGTATAAGAGGAGATGTCAGGGAGGCCTTGCAAAATTGACCGGAGAAGGAGGGGGGCTCTAGGGGGGTTCGGGGGCATGCCCCCCCCGTAAGAAAATTTTGTACATTTTAAAGTTAAATTCATCTACGTGGTGCACTTTGAGAGTTCAAAATGAAGATCTCAACACAGGTTCAGTGTGCAAACTAGCTGGTGAAGACTCACACTCGAGGTTTAAAGAGGGACTCAATGCTGTTTTTAGTTGTGATATAGTGTCTCAGTCTAAATTACACTCACACCGGTGAATTAGGAAGCCAAACAAATTAGAATATAATGACAATAATGTTATATTATTATTCCTATGACAGTAATAGCCATATATTGGAAAACAATTACACTGTAAAATAAATGAAAATTAATATTTCACAGGTATATTATTTTACCTTATTCTACAGTACACTCATTCATTATGTTTAATTACATGCATTCGAAACTTCCCTTAAGTCAGTTCCCTTCAGAAATATATTCATATAAACCCCCACCGCAATATTTATATTTTTCATCCTATAAACAATAAGCTTGCTCTGCCTGTACAATATTTTCTTTGTTCGCGTCTGTTCATTTTAGTCCTTGCTTGCAAGAGATAAACGTATGAACTTTTATTTTGGCGGAAACTGTAATTGAGCTTTTATTTTGGCGGAAAACGCCAGCTTCTGTGAAAAGAGGTTTACAAACGCGTCTCGTTTCAAATCTAGCGAAATACTGTCAACATTTGCCTATTAAAATGTTGAAAATTATGCTGATGTGAAAACAAAGTGAAACTTTGTTCGTTTGACGGACACTTGGCGAAAGCAATGACACAACGTTAAAGACCTTTTATGTTATAATGGAGAGTATAAATATATTTTCGGGTTATTATGAAACTGTGGCGGGCCGCCACAGACTAGCTAATGAATGGGAAACACTGGAAACACTTAGTGATAAATGTCGATTAGCATTGCATTATAAATATACTTTCCTTATAAAAATACCCAATATTGAAGAACACAGACAAACCATATATTTTGTGCAATCGTATGTTTATTGTCCGTTACAATTTCTCTGTTGTGCGTTTTATTCAGCGATAACTGGATATCTTCATGGAGCGTCGTCAGTATATTACTTCTGCGATGCATGCGTGTAGTTTCTGCTCAAGAGCGCCCTCCGGCTTCCAGGATGAATTAAACGAGCATTACGTGTGCACTCAGTAATGCTCACAACACACTATCGGGGGTAAAAATAGGAAAGATAATACTTTTCTCTAAAGAAACAGGATTCCCTGAATTATCGTCATTGATATCGTTATCGCAGTAAATACCAGAAATATCGTGATATATTTTTAAGCCCATATCGTCCATCCCTAGTTTGAAGGCGTGTGATGGTCATTGATCTGTACTTACATTTACATTTATGCATTTAGTAGACGCTTTTATCCAAAGCGACTTACATAGCATTCAAGTTACAGTTTTACATTTTATCAGCTCTTGCTTTCCCTGGGAATCGAACCCATGATCTTGGCGTTGCTAGCGCCATGCTCTACCATTTGAGCTACAGGAAAGCTATTTTGTACTGTTTGATTGGATTCAGTCTCCTCAGTGAGTTAATAGTAGTTCTGTAGTGTTTAGTGTTTGCTTTGATCAGTCGTTGTTCTGCATGTGAGCTCTAGATGTCAGCACTTCTCTTGACGTTTCCTCAAACGATGCTCTACCGACCCACAATGCCGTGCGTGACGCCTCCTCCAAACACACACACACGCGCATACACACACACACACGCACGCACGCACGCACACACACACACACACACACACACGCAGACACACACACAGACAGACACACACACACACACACACGCACACACACACACAGCTGTATTCCCACAAGCGTCTTGAAATGAGTCTTAGTGATTTTCCAGAAAGATCGTTTACTGTCAGCATATGAATGTTTTATTGAGAAGTTGTGGTTTTAGATTCAGTTTCTGAGACATTTTGGAAAGTTATGGTTATCAGACATTGGACATTATTTTCATGATGATTAAGTACTTTCTTTAAAAAAAGATAATAATAATCATATTCTCAATGCTAAAATGTACTATAAACTTTACTTTTGAGTTTGTTTCTAGAATTTGTTTTGCTATATAAATATGAATTCATTTTTTAATATAAAATTATATCATTATAATTATAATAATTAATTATTACTAATATAATTATACTGTTTTTATCATAATTTTATCAATGTAGTATTCAATACTTTAATATAATTATTTTTTAGATTTACTTTTTATTGCTTTGAATTTCTAAATTAATATTTAGTGTTGCTGTAATAATGATTTCAAGACTCCCATGATGTAGAAATTACATTTTAATAATATATCATATTTTCACATTACACACAATGACTTCTTTTTCGTTTTTTATTACAAAAATGAACTGAATTTTGAAGAAAATAATTTTACAATGCAGTAAAATAAATAATTTGTATTATGCAAAATATAATTATACAGTATTGTTTTTTCATACTTTATATGTGTATGTATAAATTAAAAATTAAATACTATTTCTCACATTACACTTAATAATTACCCTTTTTATTACAAAAATTAGAATTTTGATAAAATCATTTCACAATGAGATAAAATAAATGCAGGGTTCATTTTCATAATGCAAAATACAATTATACAGAAATGTAATTTGTTAAACTTTTTTTTATATATATAAATATATAATTTAATATTTTAACATGAAATGATTCTTATATTTTTTATATTTTTATTATATATACAGTAAATATATATATATATATATAATTTAATATTTTAACACGAAATTATTCTTATATTTATATTTTTATTATATATACAGTGTGTATATATATATATATATATATATATATATATATATATATATATATATATAGTTACGGCCCATTTAAATAGGGTGAGACGCGAACAACTGATGTTAACGGGATTCCGACCACAGCCAACAGATCAACAAAAACAACACATAAGTTTAGATAATTTATTAAAGAAAAAAATATAAAGAATGTAAGGAGCATTAGCTTCGGAGAGGCCCAAGGCCAAAATAACAAACAAAAGATCTAAATAAAATAAATATATAAATAACCTAACTACCAAGAAAATAAAATACAGATGAACTTACCTATCTCCCTAAACAAAACACATCACAAAAATCAGATCAAAACAAATAGCAGACCTCTCCTACGCTCCAAAGGATTTTCGTAGGATAAACAGAATAAATCACAAAATGAAAACAACCACAAACAATAACCACAGCGGTTGGTGATCTGTTGACGGAGCAGAATCCGGAGCTCTTCACGCCATGACAGCAAACGCCAAAATTGAGCTCGCCATGTGTTGGTAACGCCGCCCTTTTAAAGTCACCCGCTTCAGGATCCATCAGTCACGTTCCTTGATGAAGAGCCAATCCCTGCACACATACACACTCACATACACAAAGCAGAACACACGAAAACAACGATACCAAGGATCATAACAATATATACTATATATATATAAGTTGCTGTAATAATGATATTCGTATAAGTGACAAATTTTTTTTTTTCACATTACACTTGATCGCTCTTTTTTTTTTTTTACAATAATAAAAAAAAATTCACAATGCAAAATGTAAATAAATGCAGGGTTAATTTTCGTAATGCAAAATACAATTATACAGAAATTTAATTAAAAAAAAAAAAAAAAAAAAAAAAAAATATATATATATATAATTAAATATTTCAACATGAAATTATTTTTATATTTTTATTATAAATATATGTGTATATATATATATATATATATATATATATATATATATATAAAGTGGCTGTAATGATAATTGTATAAGTGACTTATTTTTCACATTACACTTGATCGTACTTTTTTTTACAGTAATAATATAAAAAAAATAACAATGCAAAATGTAAATAAACGCAGGGTTTGCTTTCATTATTGCGTTTGATGCAGAGGTGAAATGAATGATCGGCGGTGGTTTTGTGAACCAGAGAAACAGGAGAGAAACAGGAGGCAGATTTCAGGAAGCTCTTTGTTTTTCTGAAGGTCTCGGCACACAGACGCGTTCACGTCTAAAAGAGACTTCCGCCTGTCTTCTGTGTGGTTGGTTTAGGTCTCGTTCACTCGTTCTCGACGTGGTTCTCCAGCTCTCTCGTTTTTCTGACACTTGTCTACTGGACTGTGTTTACTGATCTGATGTTTATCAGTGCATAACAGGATTTCGGTCACTCTCATCCGTCTCTGATGGCCTTATTTGGCGTGTTTGAGCACGTAAGTTCAATGTGGAAGTGAATGTTTGTTGTTCTCTTTCCTTATGTCTAATCTGTTGTGTTTGTTCTGTTGATTGTGCGTGTTTTTAATGATCTCTTTTGCTTATCCGATCAGTGTTTCTTGAGGTTTCTCTAAACTGAGTCAAACTAGACTGTATTTTCTGTAGATGATGTTTGCCGGTTTTCTAACTGTATTCCCAGTAATCGTTATTTTAAGCAGCTGTAGTGAAACTATTATCTCCCTGCAGTTTATGCTCTATAGAGCCTTACGTTCATTTCCGACGGCATCACAGCTGTATTTATTATAAGCTGATGCTCTGCACTGTAAACCGCAGTTTCATCTTTCTAGTGGTTTGTGTTCATGTCGTTCCTTTCTCTCGAGCGCTGCACGTTTATCTTTGTTTGCTATCAGTCGTAAGCACACGTCATCTCTTACTTTATTCAGTGGTTCACACAAAAACCATCAGTCATTGGGGAAAGTGCTCAGTAAGTGAGATCTGTTCGCTGATGAACCGTTCACTTCCTGATGTTTAGCAGTTCTGCTCATTTCTTTGTACATTAGAGAAGTGTTTTTGCTCAGTAATGTTAATTCAAGTTCATTTGAATATGCGCTGAGCATCAGGATAAACAACATCTGTCTCTACATTAGTTAGTAGTACTGGTTGATTGATATGGGTTTTGGTAGATGCTTGAAAATGTTTACTAGTTCGGAGTTAGTTGCACTTTTGTCTTAGATGTTGGATTATTCAAGGAAAAGTTCACCCAAAAAGGAGCTGTGTCTCAGCAATGGATGCTCTGGAGTGAATGGGTGCCGTCAGAATAAGAGTCTGATAAAAACATCACAATAATCCACAGCACTCCAGTCCATCAGTTAACATCTGGAGAAGACAAAAGATGAAACAAATCCAGCATTAAGACGTTTTTAACTAAAATACAATAGAGTACATAATCCATAACTCTTCCCCAGTGAAGAAGTGCTCTGGTCTGAATCAGGAGAGAAATCTGCATCAGATCAAAACAGCTCTAAACTAATATGTGACTGGATTTTGATGTGAGAGACAACAGCAGATGCACTTTTTCACTGAAAGAAGCGTTATTGGTTAATAATATACATTTTGTCACTTAAAGAGCACTAATGACAGGAACAGTAGCTCCTGTTTTTTCTAGAAGATGTAAGACGCAGTTATATGTTTACACGTGCAGTACGGGTATAGAACAGGTTTCTGCTGCTCCGGAGTCCAGTAGTAGGGATGTTTATGAGGATATTATCAATATCGTGATAGCAAAACTGTCTCTATATTATATCGTAATCACATGACGATATGAAGTGATCGGTCTTTAAGGCAAAAAGTGTAGTTTTTAAAATATATGTGTTTTTGGTCATTATGTTTTGGCACAGTATCTGTCAAACGAGCCGAAAGCACAAGATGCTCAATCTCTTCATCAAGGCTGTGTTTGCTGAGTGTTTTAAAGCGACGCACACACTTCATTCAGTCGATCAGCTCGTGATCCGGTGTTTTCTGCGTCTCAGAACGGCTTCGTTCTCACTGAATGATGCAGTCAACTCCTTTATTACACTGATGTGAGTTTAGAGCACGTTTGGGAACAACAGACACCAGTTCTGCTTTATTTCAGCTGCAGATGATTACAGCGTTTCACTAGATTTGTAGCGAGACGTGTTTTTGTGTCTGTTTTCACTGAAGCTGGAGTTTAACTTCAAAATAAAAGCTTAAAGTACAGTATTAACGGAAGACAGCGAGCGGTTTAAATGAGTCCAAACTCAAAATATCTCTTTCAAGTGTAGAAATTAGGAACAAAGTATAGTCATTTCCCTACTGTAGTGTAAAGCAGAAATAATATACCTATGCAGTGTTTCCCATTCATTAGGGCCGCCACAGTCTAATCTGTCCCGCCACAGTTTCATAATAACCCGAAAATATATTTATACTCTTCATTATAACATAAAAGGTCTTCAACGTTGCTTCGTGGCATTGCTTTCGCAAAGCATCAAATGGACTAAGCGTAATATGGCTCTCTCTTCATCAAGCCTGTTTGTGCTGTGTGTTTCAAAGCCAAGCGCGCACTCGATCAGCTCGTGATCCGGTGTTTTCTGCGTCTCCGTTCACAGTGAAGTCTGTTGTTGAACGTGCTGTGAGATCTGAGACCGCAACAGCCACCAGTTACACTTTGTTTTCACATTAGCATAATTTTCAACGTAGCATCATTGTTTGTATTGTGATTAAAATGTAGTGGTTGGTTTTAATTTCAAATGGCTTTTTTTTTTTATTATTATTATTAAATATTAGTAGTAGTAGCAAAAACAGTTTAATGTCCAGGAAAAATATTTGTGGTTGGTAGATTTTCTCAAGTCACCAGAAAATGTTGTTTGTATCGTGATTAAAATGGCAGATGTGGCAAAAAGTTAGTTTTAGGCCCTGCTTGCACGTGTAGAAATTAGGACTAAAGTATTGTAATTTCCCTACTGTAGAATAAGGTCAAATAATATACCTGTGAAATATTAATTTTCATTTATTTTACAGTGTAATTGTTTTCCAATATATGGCTATTACTGTCATAGGAATAATAATATAACATTATTGTCATTATATTCTAATTTGTTTGGCTTCCAATTCAGTGTAATTTAGACTGAGACACTATATCACAACTAAAAACACCATTGAGTCCCTCTTTAAACCTCAAGTGCGAGTCTTCACCAGCTAGTTTGCACACTGAACCTGTGTTGAGATCTTAATTTTGAACTCTCAAAGTGCACCACGTAGATGAATTTAACTTTAAAATGTACAAAAAAATCTTGGACCGAGGTCCACCCACCACAGTCTCACAAAATCCTGTGGGAAACACTGCTATGAAATATTCATTCACATTTAATTTACAGTGCAATTGTTTTACAACATATGGCTATTATTGTTATTCTATTCTAATTAGTTTGTCTTCCTAAAGCACCAGTGTGAGTGTAATTTAGACTGAGTCAGTATATCACAGATAAAAGAGGGTTGAGTTCACTTTAAAGTTCAGCTACAAGTCAATTGACTGACTTTTTTTTTTTTTCCTTTTTAATATCGCATCGTGAGATTTTGCTATCTTTACATCCCTATCCAGTAGCATTGTGTTTTTGTGCTTGTGCTTCATCACAAGCTCTGTTGGCATTTTCACAATGTTGTCAGAAACAGCGGTTTCTGTTTTCACAATGACACATGATCCAGTGAAACTGCAGTCATCTCAGTCAGTCTGTGCTCTATAAATGGATTTTCATATGGAAGCTGCTGCATGCTACATGCATTGCACGGGTCATATCGAGGGGTGAGAACCAGAAGGGCGTAAGTGACATATTTGTTTCAAGTTTCAAGTTTCAAGTTTTATTTGTCACATACACGACTATACAGAGACTGTATAACCAGCAGTGAAATGAGAGTCGGGTCCGCTCCATGGACAGTGCAAATATTGAAAAAAACAACACAAGGGAAGTAAACATAAGATAAAATGAATGAAAAATAAGATATAAAGAATAAAATATAAAATATAAAAGAATGTGTATGACAGTAAGCTGTAGAATTAAATATTAATATAAGCATGACTGTACAGAGAGGAATGTGCAACAGGTTATACATGGTTGACATGAAGCAGCCAATCACAAAAAATAAAATAAATATAAAAAAAATATAAATATAAATATAAAATAAAATAAATATAAAATAAATATAAATATAAAATGGAGTGAAATGGAGATATATACATCAAATGAAAGCTCTTTCTACTGGCAAAAGTACTGTCATCCATGAGTGTACAAATTTGTATTATAAACAATTGAAATAGTACACAAAGTCAGATCAAACTATGGTAAAATTTTTGTTTTGGCTCTCCTGTAAAGTTGGTGAAATGTCACTTACGCCCTTCTGGTTCTCACCCCTTTAGTTTGATATGAAACCTTGTTTTATTAGCACTTAAAAAGATTCGCTTGGATAAAAGCATCTGCTAAATGATTAAATGTAAACATGTTTTAAGTTGATCCAGAAAGTCTAGGGAAGCAAAAATGGAGTCATAATTACAAAAAATAAAAAATTGATGATGAATAAAATTGTTGGTTAAATTGAGGATGTGAAAGCAGAAGAGAATTAATCAAATAAATGCAGCTTTGATGAGCAAAAGAGACTTCTTTCAAAAATATTAAATATCTGATCTTATTCCAGAATTTTGACCGGTGATGTGAATAAAATAATAATGTTTAATACCCTAATTAAACATTGCACAACTTGTATTACTTCTTGGAGCAGCTTACACTTTGTTGTTGTTAATCCTATAGTTATTACACTGCAAAAAATGCCTTTCTTACTTAGATTTTTTGTCTTGTTTCCAGCCAAACAAGTAAAACTCATTGTCTCGTTTTCAGAAAAAACATGTCAAAATTAAGTGAGTTATTGCTTGAAACAAACAAAACAATCTGCCAGTGGGGTAAACAAAATAATCTTGTTTTCTGTTTAAAATAACATTATGCCCATTGGCAGATTATTTAGCTTGTTCTAAGCAAAAACTCACTTAATTTTGACATGTTTTTTCTGAAAACAAGACAATAATTTTTACTTGTCTAGAAAATCCTTCTTGATTTAAGAATTTTTAGATATTTTGTCCGGAAACAAGACAAAAAATCTAAGTAAGAAAAGCATTTTTTTAGTGAATGCAAACTTGGATGTGTAGTATGATGTAATATACAGGAAATTTTTACATAAAATTATTAAATGGATAAAAAAATCAGGGTTGTTTTATTAGCACTTCACGTGTTTGTTATTGCCTCCTTAAAAAGATTCGCTTGGATAAAAGCATCTGCTAAATGATTAAATGTAAACATGTTTTAAGTTGATCCAGAAAGTCTAGGATGCAAAAATGGACTCATAAAAAAAAAAAAATAATAAAAAAAAAAAAGTTTGTTGATGAATGAAATCGTTGGTTAATTTGAGGATGTGAAAGCAGAAGAGCAGAATGAATCAGTCTGAATGAGGTGTTCATTGCGCTGCTGTTTGGTTAGCAGTTATTCTTTAAAGTCCGTGTAAAGAGAATTGTTTACATTACAAATGTTTACATTACAAATGTTAGAAATGTATTGCTGAAACACATTACAAAGACTCTGAACTATGTAGTACTGAATTGTGGAGTTAAACCGTTAAACAGTTTTTCACCAATTCTGTGTTCAGGATTTTTTGGGCGGGGCTAAAACGGTGGCTCGATGATGCAATGGAGCCACCGAGCGTGGCCACGCCCCTAACACTATAATAACTATGTTGAGAGGTCAAGTTCTTAGTTTGTCTTTTTGAAAGTCTGTGATGTTATATATACAGATTCTAGGGTGAATGGATACCCGGGTGTTAGCTAGGGTTGGGTATCGTTTGTTTTTTTTTCGATACCGGTGCCAAATCGATACTTTTAAAACGGTGCCGGTGCCTGAACCGATACTTGTTATATATATATATACATACATACATACATACATACATACATTCATACATGTACATATATGTATACACACACACACACACACACACACACACACACACACACATACTGTATATGGAACTAATGAAGCTCCAGGAAATCCCCAATATGGACAAAGGCATTGCTATTCCTGTAACTAAGTAAACAGAAGATATAAACGTTTTGAATGATAAAACAAATACATTAAACACTCGACTACAACAATATATAGTTTGTCTGTGTTATTCAAGCCATCTCTGGTATTTTCATAATTAAGTAATCCATTGCTAATCAATGCATTAGTAGCCTATGGAACATATTTTCTGCCTCATTCTGTGACAAGAAGCTATCAGATCACAAAAGGAAACATTTATCTGGTGTTGTGGACTAAAAAGGTTATAATGTTCTATTTTGTTGGTTTAAACGGGTTTAAAAACGTGAATACAAGATAATTTTAGCTTTAGGCATTTTAATTAAAGCTAGGGCTGGGCGGTATATAGAGTTTGTACGATATATCGATATATTCTTTATAATCGATACGTTATTATGGAGCAATAGTTAATATTGATATACAGTAGTTTGATACGAGCGCATCTGATAAAATATCTAGGGAGGACACAGACTGAACTGCTGCGGAGAAAGTGCATCATACAATTTGTTCTAAACATGTGACAAGCTTTATATGAAGGGCTATAAAAAAAACTCGTAAAATACAGTAGCCTATAGTTTATAGTTTCAGTTTAAAGCGGCTCGCGCTCACAGATGCTCTGCGTGTCCCGCTGACAGAGATGCTTCTCGCGCTGTTTAATGTGTTTGCTGTTTTCCGTAATGCATAACTTACAATTCACAGGTATATTCTCCATCTGTAAATGTTAGAAAGCCATGGAAATATTTCCATTTTGCTGTCAGAAGTGCGTGAGCTTTTGCTTTGCGATTCTCTGCTAAACTTCACAGACTTCATTTAGAATGAGCGCCGCCGTGCGCGTGCGCGCCAAACAGACGGCGCGCAATGAAATAGGAGCGCAATAACTCTGACTAAAATATACATTTTGCTGAAATATTTGTAGTTGTAGCCTGTGATGCTTCTTACGTGCGTTTCGGAGAAACAAAGGACAAATATTTGAATCGATTGCTCAGGCATGGCACCGAAATGAGGCACCGAAATCTGCGTTCTGATTCGGTTCTAGTACATACCGGTTACATAGGTACCGGTGCCATATTGGTACCGGTTCTTGGTACCCAACCCTAGTGTTAGCCCAGAGACATCAATATGTGGCAGAATACATACAATTTAAAAACATGGAGCGTTCACAATTCGCATCTAGAAACGTGAGCTGAACCGCTTCCTCTTCTTTCAAAGCGCTCTCGTGGTGTTTGCCGTTGCTAAGCAACCATGAGCCGCGCTCGCCTTGACGACGAGAAGGTTTCAACTCACTGCAGCGCTGACGCGTGTCTACAATTAAATAACGAACTTGCACGCTCAAACATATATGTCTGTATAAATCCAATTAAGCTACTAGAGGTAGCATCAGTAGCATCCATTCAGCTTGTAGCGGTATTTGACAGTTGAGAGAGACGGGTGCTTTCCCGCGAGTGGGTGTGGTTTCAGCGAGTGGGCGTGTTTTCAGTGCCGACAGCGGACACGCCCCCGGCGTTTGAGAGCTGAGAATCCTGCTTATTTTTCAAAGATTTTGATAACTTATTTTAGTCACTTGGCGGGTTTTTTTTATCATTTAAATTTGGCTGGGTGGTTAATAACACATTTTTCTGTTGTGTGACAAACTCATATTTTAATATCACTTTACACGGACTTTAACACCGAACTGAATGTCTCTCTGGATTCTTTAAGGTGCGTTCACACCAGACGCGAATGAAGCGTTAAGCGCGAGTGATTTACATGTTAAGTCAATGCAAAGACGCGAATAGACATCCTGCAGCGCGATTCGCGCAAATTGAGCGCTTCGGGCGTTTGCCGCGAGTTGAAAAATCTGAACTTTGGCGGATATTCGCGCCGCGTTAACCAATCAGGAGCTTGCTCTAGTAGTGACGTGATTACGACGTAGCGAGCGGAGGGAATCCGAAACAACAATGGAGGACAAAATAATCATCGCTGTACAGCCGGAGCTGTACGATACATCTTCATACTTTTACATAAACAGGAATAAAAAGGATTTTGCTTGAAAGAAAGTGAGTGAACATGATATTGCTGTGATCTAAAGCTCTGTGTATTAACAGAACCTGCTTTACTGATGAGATGCGCATGACAATCACATGCGATTTATCATGCAGCCCTAATTTTTGTTTGTTTGTTGATCACAAAGTAAATGAGGAAAACTAGGATGCCGGTTGTATTCAAAGCGCCGCACGTTTACAGTGACAGAAGCCCCTCCCATGACGCGGATTCGCGTCTGGTGTGAACGCACAGTTAGCAAGAGTGCAGCAGTGTTTCTGATAGAAATGCGGTTGAAGTTACAGAGCTGAAGCGCTAGTGCAGGCTTCATTCATAAATCAGTATTTAGCAGATGTTTTGTATAACTGACGGTCAGTTGTTCCGCTGGTCTCAGGAAGCAGCAGCATTGTTTGACCTGATCTTTAACACACATCAGGAAATGTGTTTCCAGTCTGATAAATGTTCAACAAACGCTGATCAGATTCTGAAATAAACCTGTGAATTCCTGTATGCTGTGTAAATGTAGGGTGAACGTCAGCTGTCGAAACGTGGCCAAGTTCACCTTTTATTCACAGTTACACTGTTTATTGTGTGCAGAATCTCTTTTACTGCTGTAGTAAGACTTACTGTCTGTTTGTTTATTATTTAGAACCAAATAAGCCATTTGTTTATCAGACAAATATAGTAGCTGCTGAATTATTTTATGCTTTAAGAAGTCTCTTCTGCTCATCAAGGCTGCATTTAAAATACAGTAAAATATTATAATTTAAAATAGCTGTTTTCTGTGTGAATATTTGTTGGTGTAAATGATCAAAGCTGAATTCTCAGCATCATTACATTACAACAACATATTTTTGTTGAAGTTGTGATACATTACCATTCAAAAAGTTTGGTGGCAGTAAGATAAAAGAAATAAAAATTAATACTTTTAATCATCAAGGATGCATTAAATCTATCAGAAATGACAGTAAAGTCATTTATAATGTTACAAAATGTTTCTATTTCAAATAAATGCTGTTCTTTTGAAGTTTCTATTCATCTGTGAATCCTGAAAAATAAAATGTATCACGGTTTACACAAAAATATTAATTGTTTTCAACATTGATAATAATCAGAAGTGTTTCTTGAGCAGCAAATCATCATATTATTATGATTTCTGAAGATCATGTGACACTGAAGACTGCAGTAATGATGCTGAAAATACAGCTTTGATCACAGAAATAAATTACAGTTTAACACATATTCACATAGAAAACAGCTGTTTTACATTATAATAATATTTCAAATTTTTTACTGGATTTTTGATCAATGCAGCTTTGATGAGCAAAAAAGACATCTTTCAAAAATATTAGGCTAAACGTCATATTTCTTATTTCAAAATTTTGACCGGTGATGTGAATAAAATAATAATACGTAATACTCTAGTTAAACATTGCACAACTTATTTAATATTTACTTCCTAGTATTTAATATTTACTTCCTGAAGCAGCTTACACTTTGTTGTTGTTAATCCTGTAGTTATTATGCAAACATGGATGTGTAGTATGATGTACAGGAAATTTTAACATGAAATTATTAAATGAATAAAAAATCGAGCAGAAACATAAGATCAAGTCCATTATGATTTTTATGTGATTTAAATTGTGTCTCTGAGGAGTGACTCATGTGAAGCTCAGGTGTGTTGGTTGATCTCTATCTGCTTTCATTGAACCTGTTGTGTCAGGTGCGTCTGATCTCAGAGACGTGCTGCGACACGAACCCCGATCTCTCTGTTAGTGTCAGAACAGAGCTGGTGTCTGTCTGCCGTTAGCGTCGACTCCTCACCATGAAGAAGTTCAGTCGGCTGATCAGCAGATGGTCCTCTGATCTGAGTAATAATGAATCTTTCTCTGTCTGCTCCTCCAGCGCTCCTGCAGATGAGCCGGCAGACACGGATCGAGTCCCAGAAGTCCCGTCTCGGATCATCAGACCTCCGAACGAGAGCCAAAGGAGAGACGTCCCACCGCCGCCGGACAGAAACAGTGAGTAGATTTAATTTATCACGTGAGGAGAAGCTGACAGGAGTGAGGTGAGACAGACAAGCGCCTGTTTTAAAAATATTATGGATTTTGAAAAGCCTTCTTCCATTTATCTAAAGTGAAGGTCCGAAATTTTCGTATGCGTTTTTCAGACTTTTCGTACTTATTCGTCATCCTTTCCCATCAACATGCTTGGTATGAATGTGAAAACGCAGAAAATCGAACCTGGTCCAATTTTTAATTTTTAATTAATTAATTTATTTTTATGACGGATGAAAGTTTTGACACAACGTGAGGTCGTATTTATTTTATAACGTGTGAAAATTTCAGACTCGGTGTGCAATGGCCTTGATAGTGGAATTTTTTTAAACATTCGTTTCTTATTTATTTAGTTCCACAGTATTTGCTGATTTTTATTTATTTAAACTGTGTATTTTTTATTTTACATCAAGTATGCCGTGTCTCCAGGCTTTCTTATTCGTTTTGCTAATAAACGTACATTTCTTATTTATTTGGTTCAACAGTGTTCACTGATCTTCAGTTTTGTATACCTAAACTTTGTGTAAGTTATGCACACACACACACACACACACACACACTCCCACTAGTATTTGTAAATATTAAGCCACAAAACGACTATTTAAATATGACTTCTGCCTGTCTCTGTGTTAATGTATGGCGCAGACGTGCGGTTTTGTTTGCTACTCATACAGAAGCGCGCAAGGCTTGCGGTGATATTTACGTCTGCCGCCTCACTAAATGAGGACATAAATACATGAACATATCCAGAACTGCTCTGAGAGTCACTTCATGAGCATTTGAGTAAAACTATCCTCACACAGAAAGGTATTCACGGCAACCCGTCAAAATAAAAGTCCGGGTTTCAATTGTAGACATCGCGGCAGAAATATAGTACTATTGTTCATGTACGTAATAGCCTACAAAAATTATTAAAACCTTATTTTTAAGGAATAATCATAAAATATGTCTTCAATGTTTTAATTGTAATATTAAATCCCCTTTATTTTCCTAAAAAATAAGATGTGTTTAATTTTCATTAATTAAAAGATAAATTAAATTAATGTTTTTATACCGCCCCCCCCCCTCCGCCGCCGCCATAAACCTAGAGGGACACACTGAAATGCATTACTTTTAAAAGTAAGTTTCCCCAACACTGTGCGTAAGATTGTACTACAGAAAACATGCCATGACTTTAACCTCATCAACCGTTAATCTAGCATTACTAAACTAACATTAAACCACCAATCCATTATACGAGGCACACATTCATGATGTGTGTTTGTGACGGGTAGGGCTGATATGGCATATTGCCAATATGGCAAAAAAATTAAATCTTTTTTTTTTTTTTTTTTTTTTTTAATGTTTGACCGATTCTTGGTTTCTTTACGATTTTTAACTAGTCAACTTGAAAATTTAACTACAACATGATTCAATAAACTTTTTCTTTATTAACCCTCTAATTCTATTCCAAGTGCAGCACATATGAAGTTGTCAACATGATGTAAATGTTAAACAAATAACTTAAGTATCTTTAAAGTACATTCAATATTGCAAAACTTTTCATACTTAAGTACAATAAATATTACATACTTTAAAACCTTTACTCAAGTAATATTCTAAACGGTGACCTCTACTTCTGCCAAAGTCATTTTCTGGTGAAATATACTTCATCCACTACTGCACCGTTCTCATGCATTAATGCTGTTAGTGGTTTGTTAACCGCTGCGGTCGCTCTCAGTCTGTCTTTAACACCTTATATGAGTTTAAGAGGCACAGTGACAAAGATGGGCTCTGTTTGCTTGGGTCAGTGTGCTAATACTGCCTCAAAACACCCTAGCAACCACACACGACACCTTAGCAACTGCCTGCAACCACCCACAACACCTTAGAAACTGCCTTGTCATTGTTTCCTAAACCACGTCCTTCGTTTCTTCCTCTAAAGTCTGGGTGGAGTTATTGATTAAGTGGAATCGGAACCAGAATTGCATTCCTCAGGATTTTATCATTATTCTTGGCATCGTCGTCTTTTGTTGAGCTTCTCTGTGTGAACCGCCTCAGCTGGAGCGCAGATCTCGTCAGACCAGCTTTTAATGATCTGTAGTAGTTCTTAGGCTGATGATACACTGGGCAACTCTTCTGAGCAGTGTTGCTTTGGGCACTTTCCCATTGAGATTGGGCAACAGATTTCTGTCTGGATGCTTTAGATTGGTCTGGGCCCTGTGTCTCTCCTGGTTGCCCGTTGACGGCAACACTGACCTGACGGCAAAGCAGCTGTATCAGCTTTACAGATGTGTGTGTGTGCGTGATTTGGAAGTGTGTGTGTGCATGTGTTAGTTTATGTGTGCGTGTGAGTGTGTGTGCGTGCATGCGTGTGTAAGTGTGTGTGTGTGATTCTGTGTGAGTGTGCTTGAGTGTGTGTGTGATTCAGTATGAGTGTGCTTGAGTGAGTGTGTGCGTGCATGAGTGTGTGTGTGATTCTGTGTGTGTGTGATTCTGTATGAGTGTGCTTGAGTGAGTGTGTGCGTACTTGAGTGTGTGTGTGTGATTCTGTGTGTGTGTGCGTGAGTTAGAAGTGTGTGTGTGTGTGCATGTGTTAGTTTATGTGTGAGTGTGTGTGTGTGCGCGTGCATGCGTGTGTAAGTGTGTGTGTGTGATTCTGTGTGAGTGTGCTTGAGTGTGTGCATGCATAAATGCGTGTGTGTGTGATTCTGTGTGCGTGAGTGTGTGTTTCTGTGTGAGTGCGATTCTGTGTGCATGTGTGTGCGTGCGTAATTGTGTGTGTGTGTGCGTGCGTGCATGTGATTGTGTATGCATGTGTTAGTGTGTGTGTACCTGATTCTGTGTGTGTGTGTGTGTGTGTGTGTACCTACTTAACCACATTTTGGGGACAAATTTGTACTCAAAAGTGAGTTAACCTGACAAAATCTCCAAAAATCACCCGTTGTGGATGTCCTCATTTGTAAAACTGGTATAAAAATAAAGTAAACAAAGTTGTTGTTTTTTTTATTGTAAAAATTAGGTAGGTTTAGAGTGCAGGGTTAGGATTAGTTTATAAAATCTATCTTATCTTAATCCCCTTCGTCCCACGTGTGACATAACCCTAGTCACATAAGTGACATTATGACAGCTTCAGATGAAAGCTCTTCTAGGGAAGTCAGAAGCTTGAAAGAGAGTTTTCTGGGGCCTAAGTCTGTAGTCCGTCTTGTATGAGACATCCAAAACAGCACAGGTTATCAAAGAAATGGACAGATATGATCTGGACATACTGGGTATAAGTGAGAGCAGATGGACTGGCTCAGGTCACAGTGAGGGCTCAACCATCCTTTTCTCTGGCAGAGATGAACATCATTCAAGTGGTGTAGCACTAATTATTAAGAAGGATGTAGCTAAATGCCTGCTAGAGTAGGAACCCATCAGTGATCGCTTATAAAATCTATAAATGTCTGTATATAGAAACAATAGAAGTATATGTAATGTCCCCATTTAGATAGCTAAGTAGTGTGTGTGTTTGTGTGTATCTGTGTATCTGTGTGTGTGTGTGTTTGTTTGTGTGTATTTGTTTGTGTATGTGTGTGTGTGTATCTGTGTGTGTCTGTGTATCTGTGTGTGTGTGTACCTGTGTGTGTACCTGTGTGTGTCTGTGTATCTGTGTGTGTATCTGTGTATCTGTCTGTGTGTGTCTGTGTATCTGTGTGTGTGTGTGTGTGTGTGTGTGTGTGCACGTGAGTGTGTGTGTGTATCTGTGTGTGTCTGTGTGTATCTGTGTGTGTGTGTGTGTACGTGTGTGTATCTGTGTGTGTGTGTGTGTGTGTGCACGTGAGTGTGTGTGTGTGTCTGTGTGTATCTGTGTGTGTGTGTGTGTATCTGTGTGTATCTGTGTGTGTGTGTGTGCACGTGAGTGTGTGTGTGTATCTGCGTGCGTAAGAAAATAAAGCTACATTTGGTTTAACATGCAATTTTGCACTTTACCACATAGTGTTAAAAAATGATGTATTTTTTTGTGGTCCTGTGTCACAAATGTCTTATTTTTGAGTCAGTAATCAGATTTTTCATCCATCACGCAGCATTTGGAAGGTCGAGTCGTGTTAAAGAAATGTTGAGTTGAAATATATCTATATCTCTTCCCGTTTCCCTCATTCTGTTCTCTTCTGTGTAGAGTTGGATTCAGATGAAAGTTCAGATGAATATGATGATCGCGAGCCCAGCAGAGACGCTAAACTCATAGACATGGCCAGCAAGGTGCGTTTCACACACTGTTTTATTCCCAGAATTGTCCAATAGCAACAGACGCTGTATGATTGACAGCTGCTTCCTCCAATAGATGTCCTTGATGGTTCCCAAGGTGACGAAACCCCGTTACAGCAGCCTGTGCAGCGACGACGAGCTACTAGACGACGACACCAACTGTTACGAGTCTGTTTCCGTCAAGTGAGTCGCTTTTATTTTCCTGCTGTTAGTCATTTTGCAAACATGTGCATTCCTGAGTTATTATTGTAGAGTTAATTTTAGTTCGTTGACGTTGATGTGGCAATATGAGAAATTCATGTCGTGTTGCAATGTGGTAATGTAACACTTCCCTCTTGTGCTGATCTCATCTCTCTCTCTCAGACGGGGTTCATGGATCGAAGATTTCGGTTCGATCTCCGGCTCTCAGAACAGCGTCTACCTGCCAATCACAGGCCACGTCAGTGCTCCGCCCCCTCGGGAAGACCCCGCCTCCACCAGCGTTCCCGTGATTAAAATGGGCTGGCTGGACAAGAATCCTCCTCAGGGGTGCGTGTGTGTGTTTTGATTTCAAACTGACTTATGCACATTTGTGACCCTGGACCAATTGTCAAATTTACCAGCAGTTTCTGAGTGAAATTTGTTCTGCACCATTTTTTTTTTCAGTGTATTGTTTTGTTTTAACAATGTAACTAATGTGAGACTAATAGACAATTCTGTATATTTTATTTCTAAATATTGAGTTTGATTTGGACTTGCACATGATTCCTTGTTGTCATATCAGTCGTGACATTTAAAAGAACAGCAGTGATTCTCTAATGTTTCTGTTAGCTAAACCCATTAATGATCGAAAATATTTGTATATTATATATTATTAAAATATTTATTTTATATGTATTTAAAACACCAGCAAAAAAAGCTGTGAGATATTCACTCCAAATAGAAGTTTTTAAATGTAGAAATGTAGAAATAATTTGTCAGATAAATTAGTCTAACATGAGGAGAAATGTGACCTTAGGAAACTGCAGTTTCTATGTTTATGTGAGCTTTTCCTCCTGATGGACTCATTTTTAATTAAAATATTTATTAAAATATTTTTAGTAATTTTTGCATGTGCACAATTCTCTGATGTCAGTTAATGGTCACATGACATGCAGATAAATACAATATTTCATCCTTTTTACTATTTTTTTTATTGTTTTTAGTTTTTTATTATTATTAATATATTTTTATTTTATATATTATATAGTGTGTATATATATATATATATATAATATATATATATATATATAAAAAATATATATATTTTTTGTTATTATATTATTAGCTTTTTATCAATGCACAAACCCATTTGAGAAACACTGATAAGGCACAAAAAACACGGAAATAAACATTAATTTTTAATAGTACAATCACAAGATTCAAAATTATGCATGTTAGCATGCCACTAAACACAGTTGCTTTCACTTTGAATGTACCTGAAAATTATACCTTTTTACATAAACACTAAATCATACACACAAAGATCATATTTTA
>CM041814.1:2187676-2202676 GCA_023376895.1 Aspiorhynchus laticeps
GAGGGCAAATACCGCCGATATCACCCGCTGTTCGGAAACCAGAGAGAACTCAATAACGTGAGTCCGAGCAAACACAAAACACTCCACAATAAACAACTAGTTTATATGAGCATGTGACCCTGGAGCACAAAACCAGTCATAAGGGTCAGTTTTGTGAAATTGAGATTTATGCATCATCTGAAAGCTGATAAATAATCTTTCCATTGGTTTGTTATGATAGGACAATATTTGAAAATCTGGAATCTGAAAATCTAAATATTGAGAAAATCACCTTTAAAGTTGTTCAAATGAAGCTCTTAGCAATGCATATTACTAATCAATAATTAAGCTTTGATATATTTACGGTAGGAAATTTACAAAATATCTTCATTGAACATGATCTTAATATCCTAATGATTTTTGGCATCAAAGAAAAATGTATAATTTTGACCCATACAATGTATTGTTGGCTATTGCTACAAATATACCTGTGTTACTTATGACTGCTTTTGTGCTGCAGGGACACATATAGACTGTATTCGAGATATAAGCCACATTTAATCGTTTGTGAATGAAATCAAAGCTGTGAAGGACAGAATTACAGTCCATTCAGTGGGTTTTAAAGCGAGACACTACTAGAAAAAACAGTGCTTTTTCATGCATTGGTCAATTATTGGATTTTGGTTTATTTTTATAAGACTAGTGGAAAGAAAACATCAAAAATACACTTTTTCTATTTATGTCTGTTCTATTTTTATTTCTCTCTATATTCTGAAGGCTTTTACTGAGGAGTTTGTTCATATATCATATATCACATGGATTTATACATTTTATTCCTAAAAACACGGCAAAAATGTATTTATTTTCAATAATTTGTTTGATAATAAGAGTAGTGATTAGAAGAGAAATCCAAAATTGGAAAAACCTTCAACTCTAATTAAGATTTTCGAACCTGGCTTTATTCAACATGCATATTTAAACATAACATCTTTTAAAAAATATTAGCAATTCTTAATGTAATCAGTCAGCTAGGGAAGTATGATGACATCTGTTACTTTTCCACCCCTGTGTTTTGTCTTGTCTTAAGCTCCCGTGTCTTAATTTCACAACACGTGCTTTCCAGAGTTTTGTCACCATTTATTAATTTGTAAAGAAGACATTTTCAGTATTGCATATTTTCAGTCCAGACAATGTTAACTCCCTTCACAACCCCTTTTTCATTCACGAAAAATTTAATTAACTTACTGCACACTGCATACTATTGAGAAGATCCCGCTGACTCAGCACTGTATAAATTGATGCATTGATTATTATAATTTAAAAATGCTTTGTGAAATGGTATGCAATGTCGCAGTATGCTGCTACTTTAGAAATTCCATTCAGTTTCTATTTTCAGAATCCAGTTTTGTGTAAAAATGATGTGTAGCTCCGCCCACATAGAATACTCTTCATGCTTTACATAACTGAATAATAATTAGATGCATTGCCATAATGTGAACTATAAAATCAGCATTAGTTGATGAGGCCAGTCTTTTGAGTTTGAATGATTTGTTAGTAATGTGGACAGTTTTCAGTTTGTTATCTTTTACTTGGATCTTATTTATTGTTCTGTGAGTTTGTTTATTGTGGCATGTGTGAGTGTGTGTTTTTGTGTCTCTCTCTCTGTGTGTGTGTGTGTGTTGTGACACAAGGAAATTTGTGTGTATGAGTGTTTGATGTCCTGATATTATCAACCAGTTAATGTGGGATTTATGGTTAGTGTGGGACTTTATCTAGTATCATCAGCATTGTGTCTGAGATGAACACTGATGTGTGTGTGTGATGTTCTGATGAGATGATTCATTTGTACACACACACACACACACACACACACACACACACACACACAGGAAGCTTTCACTTCAGTCCACCAAAACAACACAAAACCAATCACAGCGTGATGTGATCTGCTTCCTAAAACACACACACACACACACACACACCACACCACACCACACCACACCACACACACTCACACACACACACACACACACACACACACACACACACACACACACTCACACTCACACACTCACACACTCACACACACACACACACACACACTCTCACTCTCACACACACACACACACACACACACACACACACACACTCATGAGCTCCCAGAATTCCTCTGTGCTGTTTCAGTGGGAAGAGAAGAAACGGACAAAGAGTCCATTCACTCACAGAGAGAGAGAGAGAGACGGGTGATGACAGACAGACAGATGCAGCAGAATGAATCCTCTGACATGTGATCTTTAACAGCGTTATGATGCATCATACTGACCACCAGGAGTGACCTTTGACCCTTTCCCCATAGTTCAGCATCAGTTTATCTGCAGGAATCAGATTGTGTATTAGACATCAACCTGCGACCAATACAGTATCAGAATGATTTGATCAAAAAAAAAATTCTCCTCCCTTTAAAATATGATGTTGATATTATTTTAATCTTGTTTTTAAAAGAAACCTGCATATCTTTCCTCTGTTTTGAATCATTCCTGCATCAGAGGAATCAGACTGAAGGAGAGAGAGACAGTTTCAGGTTTGTTGATCAGACTGTGACTAAGCTCCGCCCCCAGCTCAGCTCCCAGTGCAGTGGTTTATCTGACCCCGCCCACTCAGCTATAGGCTCCTCCCACACTGCCCCTCTCTGCTCTCATTCGCCCCTCATTCTCTCATTCTGTCCTTCGGTCAGCCGTGATTCACATCAGTGTGTGTTTGTGCGGCTCTGGACTGCGCTTATACATCACACACACACACACACACACAGGTCGAGGGCTGACCTTTGAACTTTAAACCTCGTGCCAATCAGCTGGGTGAGTCGTTGCAGTATTTTCTGTCATTTGTGTTTAACATGTGTTGGGTTTTCACAGGTGTGATGCAGTGCTTGTGTGTGTACTAAGTGTGTTTTTGTACATCTGTGTGTAAGTGTTTTTTTCAGTGAGTGTGTTATAAGAGTGTTTTTTTTTAAGTCTGGATTTAAGTGTTTGTGTTTAAGTGTGTATGTGTTTTAAATCTGTGTTGTAACCTGAGAGTGTGTTATAAGGGTGTGTATGTTTTAAATGTTTTAAGTCTGTTTAAGTGTTTTTAAGTGTGTGTTTTAAAGTGTTTTTTTTAAATGTGCATGTTTTAAGTGTGTGTGTGTGTGTGTGTGTGTTTTAAGTGTGTTTTTTAAATTTACATTTACATTTTACATTTATGCATTTAGTAGACGCTTTTATCCAAAGCGACTTACATTGCATTCAAGTTACAGTTTTACATTTTTATCAGCTCTAAATGTGCATGATTTAAGTGTGTGTGTGTGTGTTTTAAGTGTGTTTTTTAAATGTGCATGATTTAAGTGTGTGTGTGTGTGTGTTTTAAGTGTGTTTTTTAAATGTGCATGTTTTAAGTGTGTGTGTGTGTGTTTAAAGTGTTTTTTTAAATGTGCATGCTTTAAGTGTGTGTGTGTGTTTAAAGTGTTTTTTTAAATGTGCATGCTTTAAGTGTGTGTGTGTGTGTGTGTGTTTTAAGTGTGTTTTTTAAATGTGCATGTTTTAAGTGTGTGTGTGTGTGTGTGTTTTAAGTGTGTTTTTTAAATGTGCATGTTTTAAGTGTGTGTGTGTGTGTGTTTTAAGTGTGTTTTTTAAATGTGCATGCTTTAAGTGTGTGTGTGTGTTTAAAGTGTTTTTTTAAATGTGCATGTTTTAAGTGTGTGTGTGTGTTTGGCCGATTGAAGGTTTTCTGCAAATTTCACATGATGTTAGTATTACTGGAAGACACACACATTACATTAGACACACATATGCTGTGCTGTGCTCTGTGTGTGTGTGTGTGTGTGTGTGTGTGCTGCAAGACTAAGGAATGCCAAGACAGACCCACCCAACAATATACAGAGTGAGAGAATGAGCAGGAGACCATGATTGTGTGTCTCTCTTCACATTCTTTGTGTAGCAGCAGTTTTACCTTCCTCAATGGATGGCTTTGTGTGACACACACACACACACACACACACACACACACACACACAGAGGCTGATTTACTAATTTCCTGATGAATGAGTGTGTTTCTGTACTGTGTTAATGTTATGCTGGTATCTGTGTGCTTGTATTGTGTTCATGTGTGTTCCAGTATGATGTCATGTGTGTGTGTGTGTGTGTGTGTGTGTGTGTGTGTCATGAGGAATTTCTCTCCTGCCTAAAATGCTTTTCTTCTCTCTCTGCAGTTTTTCTGTGTCAAAGTGCTCAGTGTGCATGTGTATGTGAGTGTACTATATTTTTATAGAAGTGAGAAAAACCTGACAAAACCTCAGAAACCTTTTTCTTATAATAAAAAGTTTATTATTATTATTTTTTTAACCTGAAGAAATGCAGTATGTTTTCTTTTAGGGTTAATGTGTGGGTTAGTGTTTGGTTGTAGTATTTAACTAGCTGTATATAAAAACAATAGACATCTATACAATCTCTCCACTTAAATGACTGAGTAAACGTGTGTGTGTGTGTGCGTGTGTGCGTGTGTGTGTGTGTGTGTGGCCTGTTGTGGAAGTGGTAATGACAACATCCTGATCACTGTATGTGAAGTTTCTCTTTCATCTCTTCAGTTTTTCCTGCCTGCTCTCAGATTCATTCTCTCTCTCTGTGTGTGTGTGTGTGTGTGTGTGTGTGTGTGTGTGTGTGTGTGTGTGTGTGTGTGTGTGTGTGTGTGTGTGTGTGTGTGTGTGTGTGTGTGTGTGTGTGTGATTTCATCTGCTGGAAACACACATTGTAGGTTGTGTAAGAACTGTGTGTGTGTTTGCATTGCAGTCCTCTGGAATCTCAATGCTACATGTTATAAACAGCACATACATGTTCACACACGTTACAGGGGTTTCTGGTGAGTGTGTGTGTGTGTGTGTGTGAGTGTGTGTGTGTGGTTCATATTTTATGAGATGTTCATCATTCAGAATCAAACCATCAGTGATGATAGGTCGGTTCTGATTGGTGTTTTTCTTGTATTGCATACTGAATGGTGATTTGCTCTCGTCTCTGTGAGTTTTGATGTGTTTAAGTGATCTAGACTGATTTATAGATGTTTTCATCTCTTCTGTTTGCTTTAGGAAACACTTGTTATCTTTGGTTTGATTTGGGTGGAGATTGGAAATCCTCAAATTATGATTCTGACCATCTAAGAACAGAAACACTGAGGGTTTAGAAATGAGATGAAACACACAGTACCATCAGTGATGATGTTAACTAGAGTTACAGTCTCTGTATTCACAGACATCAATGAAGGACGGTTTACACAGTTTCTCAAATGAAGGCGCACACATAAAAGCTTGAGGATTGAATGATTGAAAATGAAGAATATTGGTAAATTTTAGTGTAAAATATTATTTTTTTGTAATATTGCATCTTTTATTTTTTGATTATTAAATATAGTGTTTTATTTTACAGTAAATCTGTAATTTACAGCAGTAGTATTTATTTGGTTATTTTAGTAGTTAATGATAAAAGTAATAATAATAATAATAATAGCAATAATAAAGACCCTGAATGAGGTTTCACAGCAATTTGAGATATTTTCATTTTGCAAAATTACCATACATGACAAAATGATTGCAATATAGTATTTTGGCCAAGTTGTGCTGAACTATATATTAAAATGTTAAAATAAAAAAAAGATCAAAATAAAAATGTTAAATGTTTTATTTGTTTACTTGCATGTCTTGTGACAAATGTGAGAAAACAAATATGTTGTTAAATTATTGAAATATTGACTTAAGATCTCAGGGCAACTTCAAGTAAATGTTTTAAGTCTAAAAGGTTTGGTAAAAAGGTTTGGTAACGGCTGGTTTACAGTGTGTTTGAGTCCAGATGAGTCTGATGATAATGATGATGATGTCATTGGTGTGTTCGTTTGCTTTATTGGCCGCAGATTGTTTCTGGGTATTTGCTTATTTCATAGAGATTACTGTCTGTGTTTTTCTGCTTGTGTTTTTAGCATTATGTTCTGTCTGCTTCTCCATCCCAGTCAGTGTATCCTCCTACACACACACACACACACACACACACACACACACACACACACACAGTCATTGTCTGGTTTGGGTGGATCTAGACCTGTAGTTTTATAGCACTTTTAACAGACGCACAGACAGTTACGCTGATTTGGAAACCAGAAGCACACATGCTCCAGATCTTATTTATATATATGTGTGTGTGTGTGTGTGTGTTGATATCAGGTGGGTGGTCTGCAGCAGAGCAGGGGAATTCAGAAGAGACACAGGAACATTTCTCACACATACACACACAGAGAGAGAGACACACACACACAGAGAGAGAGAGAGAGAGGGACTCACACACACACACACACACACACACACAGAGAGAGAGAGACACACACACACAGAGAGAGAGAGAGAGAGAGAGGGACTCACACACACACACACACACACACACATGCACACACACTCTCTCACACACTCTCTCACACACACACACACACACACACAGAGAGAGAGAGAGAGACTCGCACACACGCACACACACTCTCTCTCTCTCTCTCTCTCTCTCTCTCACACACACACACACACACACACACACAAACACACAGATTCATGAAACATCTAGGAGTCATTTCAGACATTTGTTTATTTTATTATTTTTCCTTACACTTATTTATGTTTGCTAAGCGATTTCCAGCTTTACTGTATGTTTAGTGTGTTGTTCTCTGGGCAGGGGCGGACTGGAACAAAATTTCAGGCCGGGAAATCTCCCTCTCATCCAGGCCATCCCATACACCCACAACACATTTTGAAACCGGACAACAATATTTTTTGTATGGCCATCATCATCATTGCATAAAAAAGTTTCAATCCCTAGGCTAGGGCCGTGCAAAATAATTAAAGGTTAGCTTTTGAACTTCCATTTTCCTTTTTAGTCTCTTCATTTTCCCTGAAATCTCTATGTCTCTCATGTGTATGTTTACTTTTTTCACTAATTTTCGTGCACCTGTCACTTCTCCAGCACCTTGTTGCAAAACAGCCACCTCATTGTAATTTGTTTGCACATTTATTTTAGAAAAAAATATTACATTATTGTTTTATCTTGTCAAAATTAGCACAATAATAGCTACATCTTGAATATATCTTTATAGAAAAATCTTAAAATTTAATGTTTTTGCATTATCATGGGTCATGTTTTACTAAATTAACCATGGTATTATTAGACCTATGGTAAAAGTAACCATGTTTTTGGTGGATTGATTACTATTTGTATAACCAGAGTTTTACTCCAAATACCATGGTGAAACTATATCGTGTAGCAAAACCATTATTAATTTGTGGTTACCATGGTTTAACTATAGTAACCATGGTTTTGGTTAATTTTCCTAAGGGTTGTGTTGTCTGCCATAACTCCTCCTAAACTCGTTATATTTATCTGCTAAATTCCGTCTCTTTACAATAGTTATTATGTCCTTTTGTTAAGTTTGCAGTAATTCACTGCTACTGTTAACATTTGCTAGCAGTTTAATGTTTAACTAAGTAAACAAAGATAAAACTACAATAGTCTATTTACAGATGTAACTGACCTGCACTTGAAGCCCTGAACAGGACAGTTTAACTTCTCTGCTGCATTCTCGAGTCTCGCGTCCTTTTGGCGGACGCGCGAGAGACTCACACACACACACACACACACACACACACACACACACACACACACACACACACACACACATACACACACACACACACACACACACATACACATTTATATGATTTATTAGTGTTTTATTATTGAATGGCGAATTCGGAAATAATCCCTTTAGTACATTCGGTAGGCAACAAAAACAACAACAACAATATAAAATAATAATAAATTATAAAAAAAAAAAAAAAAAATGCAGGGCAGCGGGCCAAATTGGCTGCCAGGCCACCAGGAATTCTCCCGGTTCTCCCGATGGCCAGTCCGCCCCTGTCTCTGGGACTCAAACCCATGACCGTCGTGTTGCGAGCGTTGTGATCCAGCAGCTGATGAGTCAGTCAGAAACATGATATTTTAGTTCTTCCTGATCATTTCCAGCCACTCTGATGCAAGCTTTGAGACACTTTACCACATTTACTCTTATCGTACATCCTTGTGCAGGAATAATAACTGTTCTGCTTCCTCCTCGTGACCTCAGCATTTCTGAAACAACAGTATTTCTGGGATTTATCGTCTGTGTGTTTGTGTGTGAAGGACGTTAGTTTGAGTCATGTCTGTGTGTTATTGAGAACGAGACTCATAGATTGTGTTTAAATGAGCTGAGGTTTACACAGATCACTGTGTGTGTGTCTGGTTTAATTTACTCTGTGTGTGTGTGTGTGTGTGTCTCTCTCTCTCTCTCTCTCTCTGTGTGTGTGTGTCTGGTTTCATTTACTCTGTGCGTGCGTGCGTGTGTGTGTGTGTGAGTCCCTCTCTCTCTCTGTGTGTGTGTGTGTGTGTGTGTGTGTGTGAGTCCCTCTCTCTCTCTCTCTGTGTGTGTGTGTGTGAGTCCCTCTCTCTCTCTCTCTCTCTGTGTGTGTGTGTGTGTGTGTGTGTGTGTGAGTCCCTCTCTCTCTCTCTCTCTCTCTCTCTCTCTCTCTGTGTGTGTGTGTGTGTGTGTGTGTGTGTGTGTGAGTCCCTCTCTCTCTCTCTGTGTGTGTGTGTGAGTCCCTCTCTCTCTCTCTGTGTGTGTGTGTGTGTGTGTGTGTCTCTCTCTCTCTCTCTCTCTCTCTGTGTGTGTGTGTGTGTGTGTGTGTGTGTGAGTCCCTCTCTCTCTCTCTCTCTCTCTCTCTCTCTCTCTCTCTCTGTGTGTGTGTGTCTCTCTCTCTCTCTCTCTCTCTCTCTCTCTCTCTCTCTCTCTCTCTCTCTCTCTCTCTCTCTCTCTCTCTCTCTCTCTCTCTCTCTCTCTCTGTGTGTGTGTGTGTGTCCTGCTGTGATTACGGAGGTTGATTTTCAGCTGTCCAAACATTCTCTCACACAATCACAACACAGTCTGTCTCTCATTTAGGGATTGGTCAGGATGGCCAACTAGTCATCCACCAACCAAATATTCAGTTACTTTTTAAGTACTTTTAATTAAAAAAAAATTGTATTATTTAAAAATAATGATGATAAAATAAAAAATCTAAATAAAAATCTAATAAAAATCTTGGTAACACTTTACAATAAGGTTCATTAATTAACTAACATGAACTAAGAATACTTCTACAGCATTTATTAATCATAATGTTAATTTCAGCATTTACTAATGCATTATTAAAATCACAAGTTGTGTTTGTTAACATTTAGTTAATGCTCTGTGAACTAACATGAATAAACAATTAACAACTATATTAACTAACATTAACAAAGATTAATAAATAGTGTAATAAATGTATTGTTCATTCATGTTAGTTAATACATTAACTAATGACCCCTTATTGTAAAGTGTTACCAAAATCTTTAATCAAACAAAAATATTAATATTATTGTATAATATTATAAATTTTAATGTTATATTATTATTGTTATAGTCATTATTGAAACTAATATAAGTGTATGTTTGTATGTGTATTAAATTATTTAATAATTATAACATTATTAATAATATTATAGTATATCTTAATATATTGATAATTTAAATTAAATATAAACAGTACTTTAAAATCTGTACAGTATTTCATATTTTTTCAAATAAATATTTTTTTAATTTAAAAATAGATTTTAAGTACTTAAAATATTTTAATATTATTATTGTTATGATAATTAAAATATATGTCTGTGTGTATGTGTGTTTTAATAATAATAATATTTAATAATAAAAATATTTATATTATTATAATAATTAAAATTAGTTTTTTGTTTATTTATTTATTTTAAGGAAAATCTTCGAAACTGCATCCATCAATTCAGCTCTTGTGTAACAAATTCAACAATACATCTCACAGCACTTACTATGTACTATACTGAATCCACTTGTCTGTTTATGTGATTCTGGTAGTTTTGTGCAGTAAAACAATCTGGATAATTAGTATATTTATATGCTGACCGTCAACGTTTAGTGTTCATAAGTGACGCTAAAGCAGCCCCATTATACCAGGGTTACTAGTCACTAGACCAGCTAGTTGTTCAGGTAACTCACCTGTCTTGTTGTTAAACCTCTTTACATTCTCTCTGCACAAAATTATGTCAAAATGCATGTCTCTGCAAGTAAACACAGCTGCGTATGGCTCAGGTGAAGGTAAACAATTGAGAAAGAAAACGGATGTGTAACAGCAGTTTAATGTTCCTGAGGCTTTCTGTGTCTTGAATGTTAATCAATCAACAAAACACAGAGAAAAATCACTTTTGTAGCTTTAACACAGATTTATTAGATTTAATTTAAACAGTGAAGACTATGCAGTGTCATTTTACATTTGATTATTCAATTTCTGTACCTGAATACTGTTAGACTTACCTGAAAAATATAAAGCATAACGTTTATTTCATTTGTATCTTTGTTATTTATATATGCTTGTAGTTTGTTTATTTTCTATGCTGTTTACTCACCTTCAAAATCACCCCAAACATTGATCCCCCCAAAAAATTTTCAAATCATCTAGTGATTTTTTTTTTTTCATATCGCAGAAAAAAAAATATCTATAGATGCAAACACCTCAACTTTCAGTGATAACTCTTTTTTGAGATCAAAATAGGCCACCTATGAGATTTGCTTAGATCCAATGAGAAAGTGTGTACTTTTGATCTTACAAGGGTAGTGTTTTCTTACTGTTTACTTCAAAAACTATGTCTAAAAAGGGTAATATTCTATGTATTTGAGGTCTGAGATGTGGGAACGGTGAAGAGTTATGCATTTTAGGTCAGCATTGCCAACTAATCAGCCAATATTGTCTTAAATAGCCTGCATAACACTTCATCTTTTATAACATGGGATTTTGACCAAATGTGTGACCCTGGAGCACAAAACCAGTCTTAAGTCTCTGGGGTATATTTGTAGCAATAGCCAAAAATACATTGTATGGGTCAAAATTATCGATTTTTCTTTTATGCCAAAAATCATTAGGATATTAAGTAAAGATCATATTCCATGAAGATATTTTGTAAATTTCTTACCATAAATATATCAATACTTTTGATTAGTAATAGGCATTGCTAAGAACTTCATTTGAACAACTTTAAAGGTGATTTTCTCAATATTTAGATTTTTTTGCACCCTCAGATTCCAGATTTTCAAATAGTTGTATTTCATCCAAATATTGTCCGATCATAACAAACCATACATCAATGGAAAGATTATTTATTCAGCTTTCAGATGATGCATAAATCTCAATTTCGAAAAATTGACACTTAAGACTGGTTTTGTGCTCCAGGGTCACATATATTAAATCAGTTACACTTTATTTTAAGGTGTACTTGTTACAGTGTAATTATACATTTAAGTACTGAGTAATATTAATTAACTACATGCACTTACTATATGATTAGGGTTTGGCTCATGCATTTACTTGCATGTAAATATGCATAATTAATTGTTATTATAATAGTAAGTACATGTAACAAGGACACCTTAAAATAAAGTGTTACCCATTCAATCTTGATTTTTATAAAATTTTGAAACAAGATGTTAAAATAATGTTGTTTTTGTGTGTGAAAAAATTAGTTTTGGACATATAAGGCAATATAAAAAAATATATAAACTTTAAAGTAATTAGAAATGAGCATGTAAAGCAAATATCTTTAAAGAAATTCTGTGTGTGTTCTCACCTTTTTTCCCTCTTACCTATATTCATCTCTGAATATCACAATGTGAGTTTTTACCAATATTTTGCAGCCCTAGTTTCAAATGTGCTCAGAAACATCTGACTTCATTTTGTGAGCAGGTTTGTGTTTCACCGATTGAAGTCAAGTCACTGTTATTTATATAGCGCTTTTTACAATGCAGATTGTGTCAAAGCAGCTTTACAGTATTAAACAGGGAAATAGTGTGCCGTTCTCCTCTGACCAGACGAGACCAGCAGTTTAATTCCATGCTGCAGCAAAGTCAGATTGTGCAGAGGACTGACAGGAACGTCATTGATACACACATGTTCCACACATGATTCCTGTGCTGTGCTCTCTCTCCGCAGGCGCTGTGCATTAACGTTCAGTCGAGCGATGTGTGCGAGACGCTGGCGCTGGTGTTCTGCGGCGCAGATGTGAGCTGTGACACCGGCGACCCTGAGCTGCCCTCCCCGATCGCTCTGGCCCAACACCACGGACAGAACCTGCAGCTGGAGTTCCTCACGCAGAACCGCAACACAGGTGTGTGCCTCGGAGAGCATTACTAGGGTTGGGTATCGAGAACTGCTTCCAAGGGTATTCGATAAGACGCGTGCATTTCGATTCCTCTTTCGAGCTTATTAAACAACATAATGCAAAATTAACGCTGAGATCCTCAAATAAATTACTATTAACAATCCCAAGAGTGCGTCTTAAATCTAAGGGTGACCGCGCTTTTGCTGTCGCTGGCCCAAGATTATGGAACAACCTACCTTTCGAGGTTAGATCATCCCTAAGTACCTTCAAGTGCTGCTTAAAGTCATGTCTGTTTTCTCTGGCATTTTAACTTTTTACTGGGTTATTTATCATTGATGTTGTTGTCTTGTTTTAATCATTTCAGTTCTCTTTTTATATTATCTTATTTATTTGTGATTTACAGCACTTTGGAGTTACTGTGTAGCCTGAAAAGTGCTCTATAAATAAATAAATACAAATACAAAATATATTTGACATCTAAATGTTTTTTATCTTATTGGAATTAAAGCTAGGAATTGTTAAGAATCGGAATCGATAAATTTCAAACGATACCCAACCCTGAACGTTAAAATGAAGACCGCTGATATTCGACCGCTTACTCATGTTTGACCTTTTGACCTACAGAAGTCCCGAGGTCTGAGGTGAAGGTCGCCATAGACAGGGTGCACTACATGGCCCCGCCCTCCGTCACGCATAATGGGTTTCTATATAAGACCGCCTCCGTGGCTCGACCAATCATAGAGAAGAAGGGAAAAGAAGGTGAGCCAATCAGTGAATAGAAGATTTTCTGATATGTTATGTGCGAAATGTTTTCAGGCTAATTTAATTTGATTTGATTCTGTCTGTCTGTGTCCGTTAGAGTTCAGTCGGCGCTGGTGTGTGCTGAATGACGGGAATTTTAGCTACTATGAAAGTGATAAAAACGCTACACCGAACGGAGGACTGAAGATGAAGGAGATCGTCTGTCTGGCTGTCAACCCTCCTGAGACTCATGGGTAATCTGGCCCACAGCGTGTGTTTAAGGACTGTCACCTTTCTCTTCTGTAGGGCTTGATAATATTCACGTCTCTTTCTTTAGGTTCGATCACACGTTTGAGCTGTACTCGGACGCCGAGCGCTTGTATTTGTTTGGCACCGATAATCCCGAGACCATGCGCGAGTGGGTCAAATCCATCGCAAAGGTGACATCACACCTGTTCTGAACCGTTTGACAGGTTTTGTCTGGTTTGGACAGTGTCTCATTTTCATGTCGTCTGTCTGTGTTACAGTCGTTCATTCCTGCAGGTGCGGAGGATCTGTTACTGAAGGACTTCGAGCGCATCGGCCAGCTGCGTTATAAAGACAGACTGAACCGGGAGATGTTGAGATTGGGCTGGTTCTGTCTGGTGGGGTCCAGCCTGCACATCCGGCTGGAGGAGCACACCGCAGACGAGACCATCGACCTGCAGAAGCTCCTGGAGCTCTGTGAGTCACAAAAATGCCAACAAAAATAGACAAAAATCACTCCAAAACAAACAGAAATGCAATCAAAACAGCAAAAATGCCAACAAAATCAACAAAAGTGCCAACAAATCAGCAAAAATGCCACCAAAACCACCATAAATACCACTAAAATCAACAAAAAATACACCACATCAACAAAAAGGACAACAAAACCACCAAAATCAACAAAATGCAACCAAAATAGACAAAAATCACTCCAAAACAACAGAAATGCAATCAAAACAACAAAAATGCCAACAAAGTCAACAAATATAGCACCAAAATGAACAAAAACTGCCACCAAATCAGCAAAAATGACACCAAAACCACCATAAATACCACCAAATCAACAAAAATGACAACAAAACCAACAAAATTACACCAAAATCAACAACAATGCAACCGAAATAGACAAAAATCACTCCAAAACAACAGAAATGCAATCAAAACAACAAAAATGCCAACAGTCAACAAAAATAAAACCAAAATTAACAAAAACTGCCACCAAATCAGCAAAAATGACACCAAAACCACCATAAATACCACTAAAATCAACAAAAATGACACCAAATCAACAAAAAGGACAACAAAACTACACCAAAATCAACAAAATGCAACCAAAATAGACAAAAATCACTCCAAAACAACAAAGATGCCAACAGTCAACAAAAATAGCACCAAAATTAACAAAAACTGCCACCAAATCAGCAAAAATGACACCAAAACCACCATGATTACCACCAAATCAACAAAAATGACAACAAAACCAACAAAATTACACCAAAATCAACAACAATGCAACCAAAATAGACAAAAATCAACAAAAATGCCACCAAAATCAGCAAAAGTGCCCCCTAAATTCAAGATACTAGGGAAAAAATGTCTTTGCACAATTAAACGAAATCAGTTATGACTGTCGCAGTTAAAGTGAAATGTGAAAATGAATGAAAAGTGTTGATGAGGGATTACATTTCGATCTGCTCACGTTACACCACCGCAGTGTTCAGCATCATAACCAATCACACTTTTCTGTTGAGTGCATGAATGCAGTGGCCAATCAGAGCAGTTTAAATTAGTCACTGGTAATTAAGAAGTATTTGACATAAAAAGACAACACAGATGCATTCAATAAGGTTATGAATATAAAAAATGCCCCTAGAAATCAGTTACAGCAGTTAGATATTGGCATTTAATGGAAAAGCTCATTACTGCCCTAGTGAAAAATAAATATACTTAAATGCATTTA
>CM041814.1:2205176-2230176 GCA_023376895.1 Aspiorhynchus laticeps
ACACACACACACACACTCTCACACACACTCACTCTCACACACACACACTCTCTCACACACACACACACACACACACACACACTCTCACACACACACACACACACACACACACACACACACACACACACACACACACCACAAAAACAACAGATTCCGCTTGTGTCTCAGTGATCATGTGATCTTTATCTTACTAACTAGTATTAAACCGTGAGCTCAGCTACTGAGAGTTAATGAGCTCCTAGATGTACACTTTACTCAGTAACAGATGATGCCATGAAACCACGACAGTAAATGTGTCACTGCAGACGTCTGATTCATTTTCATGATTCATTTGGACTGATGTGTCTGTGAATCACAGGGGTGCAAACTTGTCACCTTTCGGCGAAATTCGCCGTTTTCACCTTGAAATAGGTCATTCACGTGAATCGTGTAGATCTGTAAAAAAAATATTTGGGGGAGGGGGAGCTCGTAGTCGTCGTAGTCGTCGTCGTCGTATCTGCGAGTCATCTGTGTCACGTCACCTGTAGCGTTTCTTTCCCCTGTTGGCAAAGGAATGGACCCGCCCTACTCTGCCTCTGATTGGCTTACCTTGATGTTGTTTCTCTCATCCAACCAATCACACTCCTGAAGCCTAGCTTTTAGACGCCGCAGGCAACTGTCCATATTTCGGATGGAATGCATTTGTATCTGCTGTAAATTATGGTGTTCCAGTTTAAATGGTGATTACCTATGCGATAGCTATGAAGATTGTAAGTTTCGTTATCGCTACATTAGTTCGTTACCCTTTGCAAAAATGCCTCGACATGAGTCTGACCTTAACATTTGTCTCACATGTCAGTTAGCTATTACTCGGACATGAAGTCGATTTGAGAACTGTTCGACCTACAAGTAAAGCATAGCGTTTAATGTACAGTAATATTAGTATCACTCAGCTCAAGTTTCAGGCTGTTTCACGACGGAGAAACACCTCGCGTTTAGCCCGTCAGCTGTTTCATAGATTCGAGTGCTGAAATGAAGATTTACAGTGGTTTATTTGCCCCGACTAAGTTCATGTAACATCTTAACAACAATCCTTGTTGATTTTAGACCGTAGTTGTCGCTCAAACGTCTTTTAATTATATAAAGGTGTTTATCCTTGAATGGTGCAGTGCAAAAAATGCTTTCCTACTTAGAGTTTTTGTCTTGTTTCTAGTCCAAATATATCTAAATATTTTTAAGAAAAAAGTCAATTTTTCCAAAAGAGTTTTTCCTTAAAACAAGCAAAATAATCTGCAAATGGGGTAAGCAAAATAATCTTATTTCAAACCGAAAACAAGATTCTTTTGACTTTATTTTTTCTGGATAAAAAAAAGATTTCATTTAAGAATTAGATATTTGGACTGGAAACAAGACAAAAATGTAAGAAAAGCATTTTTTGCAGTGTGTATTATTTGGGTGGGTGGGTGGGTGGGTGGGGGGGGGTGTTAGTTTGTCACCCTTTTCACTCCTGACGAGTTTGCACCCCTGGAATCAGGTGACTGTCAGACAGAACTTTGTTCAGGAGTAAAAGCATAGAGTTTGTCACATGATAGAAACAGCAACAAAACACTTGACACACTTACGGACTTAAATGCAGTGATAAACTGAATTACTAACCAGAAAACTCAAGCCGAATCATAATTATTTATGTAGTGCCTTTTATAATAAACATTGTTTCAAAGCAGTTTTACCGAAAGGTTTAAAAGTATAATGTCTTTAAAGTCCCTATTAAACAGTTTACGTATATTAAAATGAACTTTTTATTTTTATTTTAATAGTTATAGTCTGTTATAGGGGCGTAACGGTACACATATTCATACCAAAAATGTTTGGTACAGGACTTTTGGTTCGGTATGCATGAAATTATATTTTTTTCAGAAAATAAATACCTGCGGAAAGACGTCATTAAAACGTCTTGTAAACAAAATGTCACGTAGCATTTACATCAGCTACTGTCCACAGCTCGTTAGTTCATTAGAGAGAAATTCTAGAGAAGAGCATTTCACTAAATATTAGACTATACTCGTTATATTTTACCTGTTAGTGATGTCTTAATTATTTAATGTATGTTTAAATAAATATGTTATGAAACATGTTAAGACAGCCACTGTGTAAATGATTATATTTCAACAACAAATAGAAATTGTTTAATTTCGAAGTTAATTTAAAAACTGCATAGTGTGCAATTTACATGTTTGCATGCATTTTTTTATTTGTGTGTTAATTATTATAGTAAAAAAAAAGCAATTGAATTTGTTTATGCTCTGTTTTTAATTGTAACCTTATAGTGATGTAAAAGTGCTCCTTATAGTTTAGTGCAGAAGCTTATTCCTAAGAAAATTTGTATTATAATTGAATTTATTACAAAAAAGAGCATTTTGTTTAGTAAACCATTGTTTAATTAAAAAAAAAACATTTATGAAAAACCATACCGAACCGTGACGTCAAAACCGAGGTTAATATGATATTGTTTAGGGGTCCGTTAAACATCACAAGTGTGTGTTCCTGTGTGTAAATGATGCTGTGTGTGTGTCCTGCAGGTCTGACCTCAGAGGGAATCTACCGTAAGAGTGGCGTGAACAGTAAGATCGCCGCCCTGCTGGAGGAGTTCAGACGTGACGCCCGATGCGTTTGGCTGAAGGAAGGTGAACATCAGGTGGACGACGTCTCTAACGTCCTCAAGCGCTTCTTCAGAGACATCGAGGGGGGATTGTTTGGCCTGGAGACGCACAGCTGGCTCAGTGCTACAGGTATATTATGATATTGATTTATTATTACGGCAAGATGCTACAGCTAAAATTTTATCTAATAGATATCACCATACTTTCCCAAGTTGATTAATTATAGTACATTAAGACAATTGTGTTATTACAAGTTTCTGAAATAAATATGCATTATGTAAATATGCACTCATTTGCATACATTTTCAGAACAGAAAATTTGAACATTGGTTTTGTTGACATATTAGAGTTAAGTTTTTATAGAGAGAATTTTGGATTTCTCTTTTTATCACTCCATAAATCAGAAGATGTTGTCAGCAGACAGAAAACAAACACAATTTTACCATGTTTTTAGGAATATAATGTTTTAGAAATCAGTGTTTTGGTGTATGTAAGTGTTGCTGAAGTGGAGAAACAAACTCATTGCCTTTAAAAATATGCATTTTCATCATGTTTTTATGAATAAATTGTTGTATAAACCAGTGTGAATGATATATAAGCAAACAGAATATAGATATGAGTTTTGGTGTATGCTGCTGAAGTTGAGAAACAAACTCAAGATAAAAATATGTATTATAAATTAAAATTTACAGATGCAAATGGATAAAGTACAATAAAATAAACACTTAAATTAGTTTTTTCTGAAAGATGACAAGTGAAGAAAGCCAAAGCAATGTTTTTGCCTTAATGTTAATATGAATACACCTGAAATAATCCAGTTGTTGTATTGTGTTCAGCTTTTTCAGATGAGAGCAGTCGGATCTGTCAGTATCGTCTTCTGTTCAGTAACCTTCCTCGAGTCAATCAGGCCACACTACGAGCGCTGGTTAATCATTTATACTGGTGAGAACAACACTCTTCCTCGTGTTATAGAGCACTTCCTCGTAGCTGTCCTTTCAGAGAAGTATTAAGTCTCTTTCACACCTTCTGATGGGAATCAACAGAAACATGTGGGAGAAGAATGTCAAAATAACAACAATAGCTGTTGTAGGAACAAGATATATTTACTTACTTAGTACTTTCAGTCATTTAGCAGACGCTTTTATCCAAAGCGACTCAAAGCGATCAAAAGTAACCAAAGTCAAAACTCTGTAAATACTATATACACACATTTAAGAAATTAAATAAAATTGACAAATGCATACGACAACATTTCAATACTAAACATTTAAATGAAACCAAAAAAACCATAAGCTAAAAACAATTAAAAATATTAAAACAACAAATGAGTATGAGTATAAACATGCTTCTAACATAACACTAAACCAAGCACCAAAAAAACAACTACATGTGTATGTACAGCCACACACATATACATGCATATAAAAATAAATTAAATATATATATTATTTCATTTCCATGTAGTATGGAGTACTAAAATAACTCAAATTAAATAAAACTAAAACCTATACAGATATCAACACTGAGACAATATTTGAAGAGTTAATTTGCATAAACGTATAACTCTGTTTTTAACAATTTTCAAAAATCATGTTTTTTTTTCATTGTGCATCTCAATCAAACTGCAGTTGGGTTATTTTGATTAGGTTAAGAAATACAGCTAACTAACACAATAAAACTAGTGCTGTCAAACGATTAATCGCATCCAAAATAAAGGTTTTTGTTTGCATAATATATGTATATAAATACACACACACATACAGTATATATTTTGAAAATATTTACATGTCTATATTTATATTGATATAATTTATATTATAATAAACAATATATATAATATATAAACATATATTTTTCTGAAATATATACATGCATGTGTGTGTATTTATATATGCATAATAAATATACACAGCACACATACATATCATGTAAACAAAAACTCTTATTTTGCATGTTTGACGGCACTAAATAAAACAATAAAAACATGATAATTAAAAAAAACATGATTTTTGAAAATCTGTTTTTGCAAATAAACTCTTCATTTATTCATTTAAATCTAGGCATGACCAAGTTATGTATACAAGGTGTCGTATTAGACATACTTGATTAACTCATGGACGTTTATTGATTGGTGAAGAAGCACCAAAATGTTAATATCGCGGGACTCACTTGAGGTGAAACATGTGCTTTTGTTCTGCCCAATATTTAATGTCATGAGACAAAGGTTATTATCAGGACAAACTCTTAAGGACTTGTTTTATAAGATGGACCCAGAAAACCTTTTTACAATTTCTTTCAAAAGTACATCTGTGACCCTGGAGCACAAAACCAGTCATAAGGGTAAATTTTATGAAATTGAGATTTATGCATCATCTGAAAGCTGAATAAATAATCTTTCCATTGATGTATGGTTTGTTATGATAGGACGATATTTGTAAATCTGGAATCTGAGGGTGCAAAAAAATCTAAATATTGAGAAAATCATCTTTAAAGTTGTTCAAATGAAGTTCTTAGCAATGCATATTACTAATCAAAAATTAAGTTTTGATATATTTACGGTAGGAAATTTACTAAATATCTTCATGGAACATGATCTTAATATCCTAATGATTTTTGGCATAAAAGAAAAATTTATAATTTTGACCCATACAATGTATTGTTGGTTATTGATACAAATATACCTGTGCTGCTTATGACTGCTTTTGTGCTGCAGGGACACATTTTAAGAATCTTTATGTACAAAACTTTATTTGATTTTTGTATTGTGTACTACTGTATTGTTTTTCTAATGTATAATCTTTGCCATGAAATAGCCTGTGAAGCTGATGTGGCAGTAAACTTAACTCAAGTCAAGACCTCCTGATGTGTGGGTGTGTGTGTGTGTGTGTGTGTTTGCAGCGTCCAGCGGTTTGCGGATCTCAATCAGATGAATCTTCACAATCTGGCCATCGTGTTCGGCCCGACTCTCTTCCAGGCGGACGGGAAGGACTACAACGCCGGCCGGGTCATCGAGGATCTCATCCAACACTACGTCACTATATTCGATGTATGTTTGTGCTTGTTTACATAGAACATTATGCACATACACTATATTGCCAAAAGTATTGGCACCCCTTCTAATGAACAGGTTTGACTACTTTAGTCATTTCTATGAGTACAAATCTTAATGTTAAAGCATATAATGATATTCTAGGGAATTGTGTGCTTCTAATATTATAGCAACAGTTTGGACTCTTTTCTATTCTAACATGACAATGTCTCTGTGTATAAGACAAGGTTCAAAAAGAAAATGATTGATTGAGTCAGTGTGGAAGAACTTGACTGGTCTGCATAAAACCAAGTCCTAATCCCAGTTTAACACCTCTGGTGTGACTTTAAATGCAGACCTCGAGCCAAAAACTCATCACCAAACACCAATGACTTGTACATACACTATATAGACAAAAGTATTGGCACCCCCTTCTTTCGAACAGAAAAATGCACTTCCAAATCTGTGGCAACAACGATGGGAACATAATTCATGTATTTAAAAACTGTATTTCCATCTCTGTTGCAACAGTTTTGTAAGTGTCTAAAATGACTGAACCCATATGTACAAGTCATTGGTGTTTGGTGATGAGTTTTTGGCTTAAGTTACAGGCTTTTGCATGTAATCCATTGTGTTGTGCTGTTTGTATGAATTGTTTTGAGAATTGCACATACTTCTTTGGTATTGCAAATATTATAATGATTCGAGAAATGCACCAAAGCCATGTATGATGAGTCATTGTACATTCAGCACCAGATATATGCAGTCTCTAGCGCCATCTATTGGTGAGACTGGAGTAAGAACAGCAGTGGCAGCACATTACTGATGTGTGTGTGTGTGTGTGTGTGTGTGTGTTGCAGGTAAACGAGCAGCAGCTGAAGAAGCAGTTAGATGAGATCACATACATCATAAAGCTCAGAGACAACCTCACGCCTAAAGCGGGAACGGTAAGAGTTACAGTTATTGTGCTGTTTACTAAGTCGTGCATCACTGGTGCTATTGCTGATAGTCAGTCGCACCCTAGCAACCACATAGCATCACCCACAACAGCATAGCAACACATTGAAACACTCAGATCTCTATGCATATGTATAGCAGAACTCTGGTTTATTTATTTAGTAGGTTTGTTATTTGTGGCTAATATGTGTGTGTGTGTGTGTGTGTGTTTTAGGGCAGTGGTGATTTTATCTGTACAGTTTACCTGGAGGAGAAGAAGGAAACAGCCGAACAGCATGTAAAGGTGCGTTTGACCTTTGAACCTGCTGTAAGGTCAAAAATCTGAACAATATCAAGGACCCACTTAACATATGAAGTCAGTGGAGAATTTTTCTGTATTTTAAAAATGCTTTTAGTAGAGGAGATGTGTCCTGCTTTACATTTGCATGATGGATACGACTGATAGTGTCATTGCACAAGTGTTTTTGTATAATGTTCACGTTTGACCTCCAGATTCCTGCCACGATGACGGCAGCTGAACTGACCTTTGAGATTCTGGACAGACGGAAAATCACCGTTAAGGAGAAAGACTACTGGTGCTGCTTTGAGGTGAACGAGAAGGAAGAAATGGGTGAGTCACAGAACACCGGTCACCGGTTACCCGTCATACACACGTGACCGTAACGCTCACAGGTGTGTGTGTGTGTGTGTGTGTGTGTGTGTGTGTCAGAGCGCCCGCTGCACTATCAGGAGAAAGTTCTGCCCATCTTTCATTCTCTGGGCACCGACAGTCACCTGCTGGTCAAGAAGCACTTCTCCATGGAGGCCATGCTGGTTTATCTGGGTAAGAGAGACTGGGTTTGAGTTTGGGGAGAATCAGGACAAACTATTCATAAATGCTTTAATGCATAATGTAAGTGGGTTAATCGATAAACGGTGCTTCTCAACCATTTGACTCCAAGACTCACTGTTGTCTACAACAATATTCACAGGGGTGCAAACTTGTCACCTTTCGGCGAAATTCGCCGTTTTCACCTTGAAATAGGTCATTCACGTGAATCGTGTAGATCTGTAAAAAAAAAAGTCGTCGTCGTATCTGCGAGTCATCTGTGTCACGTAACCTGTAGCGTTTCTTTCCCCTGTTGGCAAAGGAATGGACCCGCCCTACTCTGCCTCTGATTGGCTTACCTTAATGTTGTTTCTCTCATCCAACCAATCACACTCCTGAAGCCTAGCTTTTAGACGCCGCAGGCAACTGTCCATATTTCGGATGGAATGCATTTGTATCTGCTGTAAATTATGGTGTTCCAGTTTAAATGGTGATTACCTATGCGATAGCTATGAAGATTGTAAGTTTCGTTATCGCTACATTAGTTCGTTACCCTTTGCAAAAATGCTCCTTAGTCTCGACCTTAACATTTGTCTCACATGTCAGTTAGCTATTACTCTGACATGAAGTCGATTTGAGAACTGTTCGACCTACAAGTAAAGCATAGCGTTTAATGTACAGTAATATTAGTATCACTCAGCTCAAGTTTCAGGCTGTTTCAAGACGGAGAAACACCTCGCGTTTAGCCCGTCAGCTGCTTCATAGATTCGAGTGCTGAAATGAAGATTTACAGTGGTTTATTTCCCCTGACTAAGTTCATGTAACATCTTAACAACAATCCTTGTTGATTTTAGACCGTAGTTGTCGCTCAAACGTCTTTTAATCATATAAATGTGTTTGAATGGTGCAGTGCAAAAAATGCTTTCCTACTTAGAGTTTTTGTCTTGTTTCTAGTCCATATATATCTAAAAATTCTTAAATCAAGTAAAAATTGTCTTGTTTTCAGAAAAAAAAGGTCAAAATTAAGTGAGGTTTTCCTTAAAACAAGCAAAATAATCTGCAAATGGGGTAAGCAAAATAATCTTATTTCAAACCGAAAACAAGATTATTTTGACTTTTTACTTATTTTTTTCTGAATTTTTTTTTTTTTTATTTGATGTAAGAATTATTAGATATTTGGACTGGAAACAAGGCAAAAAATGTAAGAAAAGCATTTTTTGCAGTGTGTAACTGGGGGGGTTGAGTTTAGTTTGTCACCTTTTTCACTCCTGACGAGTTTGCACCCAATTTTTTTGGAAGTTTAGACTCAGTTTCTGTACATTTCAGGATTGCTGAGGATTTAAGAGCTAAATGTTTTCCTTCACTTTTAAACCAGTCGATTTGTAAGACTTTTCTAGTTTATTTGTGATTTACTGGATTAAAGATCAGGATTTGTAAAAATATTCGTTACCTACAATTTCTACCTGATAGAATATTTTAGAGCTTGGCATAACAAGAATGTATATTTATAAAAAAAAATGACCTTGGTGTTTGATTAATTTCAATGAATTTAAGTTTTAGTAAACACACATTTGTAAATAATTAATATTTAATAATGTATAGATTTAGTTTTTTCATGGTTGTCGTAATCCTGGTTATTCAAAGACAAAATAAAGAAATATTATTTTTAGGTGTTTTAGCACATTTTAATGCTTGTTTTGTTTTATTTTAAATCATTTTAAGTCGTCTTGAGGCTCTTGGAAGTTTATTGAGGACCCCTAGTGGACCTTGGATGCCTGGTTGAGAATATAATACACTATTCTAATTAATATATTAACTAGTGCTGTCAAACTATTAATCGCGATTAGTCGCATCCAAAATAAAAGTTTTTGTTTACATAATATATGTCTGTGTACTGTGTATATTTATTATGTATATATAAATACACACACATACAGTATAAATTTTTAAAATATTTACGTCTATATTTATATTCATATAATTTATATTATATAAATATAAATATATTTAATGTATGAACATAAAATTTTTCTGAAATGCATACATGCATGTGTGTGTGTATTTATATATACATAATAAATATACACAGTACACACACATATGTTATGCAAACAAAAACTTTTATTTTGGATGTGATTAATCATTTGACAGCACTAATATAAACTTTATTTAGAAGCAGTAGAAGTCTATGATGTGCTTATGTAGATCATGTAACATGCGCAGTGTGTTCATTATAGTCTCTATTTGAGAATATTGAATGATGTTTGTGTGTGTTTGGTGCAGCCAGTAAAGTGGAGGTGTCCAAACACGGTATGATGAAGTTCAGAGAGGAGAGGAGTCTGCTGGGATTGAGCACCGGGAGCTTCAATGACCGATACTTCATCCTGACCAGCACCTCGCTCAGACTCTATAAAGAAGTCCGGGTAAGAGTGTGGGTGGGTGAGTGAGTGGGTGTCTGTGTGTGTGTGTCTGTGTGTGTGTGTGTCTGTGTGTGTGTGTGTCTGTGTGTGTGTGTGTGTCTGTGTGAGTGTGTGTGTGAGAGAGAGAGAGAGAGAGAGAGTGTGTGTGTGTGTGTGTGAGAGAGAGAGAGAGAGAGAGTGTGTGTGAGAGTGTGTGAGAGTGTGTGTGAGTGTGTGTCTGTGTGTGTGAGTGTGAGTGTGTGTGAGTGAGTGAGTGTGAGTGTGTCTGTGTGCGTGTGAGTGTGTGTGTGTGTGTGAGAGAGAGAGAGTGTGTGTGTGTGTGTGTGTGTGTGTGTGTGTGTGTGTGAGAGAGAGAGAGAGTGTGTGTGTGTGTGTGTGTGTGTGTGTGTCGTACATCTTTGTTTATTCATTTCATTTGGTCCCTTAAGGCAGGGGTTCCCAAACTTTTCCATTCCACGACCCACATAGACAAGTTTAATCTATTTCACGACCCACCAAAATATTTGAGATAAAAAAACAACTGACATTAAGCTTAATCTTAATTAAGTTTAATATGGCAGAAATTAAATATTTAAGAAAAATAACCATTTTATTTTATAGTACAACTGTAAAATTTCACTGCTATTTACGTTTTAATTTCTTAATTTACAGTCGTTAATGAGTCTGACACATGTCCATAAAAACTAAAAACACGCACACTACGGTGCGGATATGAATTGTGATCCGCGATATTTAGTCTTGTTTCAAGGGAAAACTTTTGTAACAATTTGTAACAATTGTAAACGCTCCATAGATGAGCAGTTAATCCTATAATAAAGTGAATTGCAATAGTAAAAATTATTTGTTGATAAAACGATTTCACTTTAGCCAGGCTACGAAGATGAAAAAAACACGACTTAACTACTCCATTAATCTGTTTGTCAAACTTTAGGGCCGAGTCAAACCAGAAACCTAAGTTATTTGCACATGGAGTAACCCATTGGGTCAAATGACCAAGGTTATAATTACTAGCATTAAAAGCATCGCTAGGTCCAAACAAAATTACTTCTGTTTTTCCTTCATTTAAAGTCAGAAAACTTTTTGTAAGCCATATTTTTAGTTCCTGGATGCATGCATACAGAGCTCCTAGTGCATTATTTGGTTTAAAAGGAAGATACAACTGAAGTTCATCAGCATATAAATGGAATGAAATTCCATATTTCTTAAAAATCGAACCCAAAGGTAGTATATATAACATAAAAAGAATCGGAGCCAGAATAGAGCCCTGAGGAACACCACAAAACTTCTTCTCATTAATAATGCGGACCGAGCCGGATCACAGACTTAATTGCGATTCAAAAATCGAACTAAGAATTTTGCAATTCGTTATTAATATTGGTAGCCTATATCGTGCAGCCCTAGTGAGTGTGTATGTGTGTGTGTGTGTCATTGAAACGCAAATTTAGCTGCAGCCAAGTGACTTTGTGCGACCCACAGATTGAAAACCCCTGCCTTAAGGCGACTTTAAACCTTCACTAAAATTATTTGCACCAAAAAAGTGGTCATTGTCCAGCATCTCTGATCCTCAGAATGTGAATGACCTCTGCACATGTGACATGAGTAATAGTTCTCATCAAATAAACATCAGCTGATTCAGATTCATCAGGTGGACATTGATGTCAGTAATGTGACGTCACACAGTGATTACATGCACGTCAATATTCCGATATTATATTTATTATATATCAATATTATATTAATTGGAATTCTGCAATGTTCTGATTAGCGCTGATTCATGTAAACACCACAGTCTGATTGAGTAGAAATTAATTGCATGTGAACACATTCAGAAAATCCATATCAGCAGACTTCAGCAATCAAGTATATAGAAATTATCAGATGCCTGTATGTGTATAAACATCATAATCAGAGTATGGCTGCAATCCGACTATAGACCTTAAACTGAATTTGATGTGCATATAAACATAGTCAGCGTGTGACAGTGTTATTTTAGTATCACTGACATAGTGTTATAGCTAAATAGAATTAATGCATATAAAACAAACTATATGAGGTGAACCCAGTTAATTATTACTATTTTGAAAGAAGATATGACCAGGTCATATGTACGAGATGTCGAATTGGTCACTCAAGACTCGTTCATATTTTGTGATGAAACCATTTTGCGATTAATGTAAAAAAAAAAGCTTGTCCATTTTGGGAAAAAAATAAAAAAATATATATAATTTTTTTTTTTTTTTTTTTTTTTTTTTTTTTTAATATAAAAAAAATATATGTAAAAAGTGTAAAACATAGAATGACCCCAGTTTTAAATGATATGGACAACATTTTTATTCAGAAAACATTTTTTAAAAGGTTTTCTTCTGGGAATAGTTTTAAATTCATTACATTGAACATTTTTATGATTGCTGTTGTCATGTTTGTATGTATATTTTTGTGAATTATTTTTAAGAAAAAATGTTAAATTATTGTATATGTTGTATTGAGATGATATTTTAATCATAATACTGTTGATTTTGCCATGAACATAGTCATTGCTGCTGATATGGCATTAAACACACAAACAAACAATAAATAAATACTATCATAGTTTTATTGATATTTTGAATTAGTTTTTATTTTTCATTTTGATTTTAAAGTTTTAGTAACTTGATATTTTTATTTAGTTTAAGCTATTTTAGAACATTGTTAAAGTTAAATGAAAATAAGAAATGTTGCCTTGGCTACAGGCTGAAATAAAAAGGTTTTTGTGTATTGTATTTCAGTTAAAGTGTATTTTATGTATGTTTTTAGTTAATGCTGATAATCTTAGCGTGTGTGAGCAAACGAGTGACTGTTTGATTGATGTTTTACTTTGAAACTCTCATACACAGAATCTGCAAAAGCTGCAAAGCCCAGAGCTGCAGTGTGTGAGTACAGATAGTGTGTGTGAGAGCGGTTCCTCTAGGGTTTGGGTGTCTGTGCTCATTAATTCACTTTATATAGAAACAGTACAAGTGTGTGTGTGTTTGTGTGTAGGTAGAGGTGTAATGGGTTCTCAGGTGGTGGTTTTCCTGTAGTTTTGGGTTCTAGATGGAGCGAGTGAGTGTGTGTTTTAGTGGTTGATCTCTCTCTTTCTTTTTCTCCTTCTATAGAGTAATCGTCCAGAGAGAGAGTGGCCCGTCAAGTGTCTAAAAGTCTATCACGGCATTAAAAAGAAGCTCCGTCCACCAACATGGTGAGAATAAATCTGAAAACTCTACTAAGCCCTAATGAGCTTTCTAACCAGACAGCATATCAGAAGTGCTCATGACATGAAGATCATGGAGGGTGTTTAATATTTTGGAAAGCTCTATGCAAATAAAATCGTGACATGCAGTTGTGCTGTGATTTCTGACCAGCAGGGGTCAGTGCGAGTCAAGACAAAATCAGAGACGCTCATAACGTTTATGACCCATTCAGTGCTATTTAACTCTGTAAAGCCTGACGTATGAAATAATAGTCTGAAAAATCGAATATTTTGTCATCACATTTGCTCCATCGGGCTTTTATGGGTCTGAGAATATGGAGGAAAAAACAGCTCAATTTTATTCAGAGACTCAAACTGAGCAAAAATATGAATTTGCTGCAGATGCTGATTTTTCTATGATGAAATTCTGATGTTTGTAATGTAAATCAATGAGATATGTATAACAGTGTAGCAGATACTGACATAAAATTATCTAAATATCAGTCGTCACTTTGAATTTAAAAAAATTCAAATTTAGCAAATAATAATAAAATCAAATAATAAAACTCTTAAAATAATATAAAATAAAATATTAAATAAGAAAAATGATTAAAACCATATAGGCATTAAAACGAATAAAAAAATGCAATAAATACACAATAAAAATACTAAAACTTAATAAATAAAAATATATAAACTAATTAAAAAAATTAAATTATAATTGTATCCCAATGATACTAAAAAAAACACTATATCTGCAATAATCTCTCTCAGTAAGATGAGATGTAAATGATCCAAACATATAATGCAATGCTGATTGAGAGATGAATAATAAAGGCTCCTCAGAAGATCATTCCTCCGCTGAGGAACAGTGAAAGTAAAGCTCCTGATGATCAGATTTGAGACTAAAACATGATTGATGGAGAATCAAGTAAAGCTGAGCTGCTTCAGTCCAGTAAGTGTTCATCTGGAGATATGACTGCAGTTATTCTGATGCTTACTTGATCAAAATCAGTCAAGATTTGACTCTGAAGCAGCAGCTGAACAATTACACTAAAAGAGCTTTAACTGATAAAACACTCTAAACTATCCATCAGAGACAGAAGACATGAGGAGATCGAGTGTATATAGGGTTAAAGGAGCAAATGTGCTGTTAAAGCTCTTACATGACTCGTCTAGTTTCTTCTATTTGAGCTGTGAAGTGTTTAAATCATATTGTGATGAGCTGCTTCATAAGAGACGTCAGTGTAGAGAATGATCAGGTCAGATTCATTTACAGCATCTCAGACTAAAAACCCGTCTCAATAATGTCTGGCTCGTAATATCATCGACTTACAGCTGCTTTTGAGTTTCACACATTCTCCAGATTCAGAGATTCTCCTTATTTAAGAACATTTAAGACATGGTCATCTGTGGAAATCAATACAATAAGAGATTGAGTCCTGTTTAACCCTTTAATCACTGTCTGTCTGTAGTTGGGGTCTCACAGTCGTCTATGAAAGTGAGAAACATGAAAAGCAGGAGAGACATCAGTGGTGAGAACACACACACACTCTCACACACGCACAACACACACACGCACGCACGCACGCACACACACACACACACACACACACACACACACACACACTCTCACGCACAACACACACACACACACACGCACAACACACACACACACACACACACTCACACACGCACAACACACACACACACTCTCACGCACAACACACACACACACACACGCACAACACACACACACACACTCTCACGCACAACACACACACACACTCTCACTCACGCGGGCGCACAAACACACACACACACACACACACACACACACACTCTCTCACTCACACACACACACACACACTCTCACACATTTACGCACGCTCACACTCACACACACACACACACACTCTCACTCACACACACTCACACGCGCACACTCTCACACATTTACGCAGGCACTCGCACACACGCACAACACACGCACGCACGCACGCACACACACACACACTCACGCACAACGCACAACACACTCACACACACACACTTACATACACACACACACACAGACACTCTCTCACGCACACACACATACTCTCACTCACTCACACACACTCACACATTTACTCACGCACACACACACACACACACACACACACACTCTCTCACGCACACACACATACTCTCACTCACACACACACACACACACACACTCTCACACACTCACACATTTACTCACGCACACACACACACACACACACACACACACACAGTCTCTCTCTCTCGCTCTCTCTCTCACACACACGCACTCACACACACACACTCTCAGATGTGTCAGTATCCATTATATTCTCTGTAAACAATGTCAATGTGCTGTGACTTTAGCCTCTAAAGGAGCGTAAACATTGTCTGTGTGTGTTTTGATGTGTTTCTGTCTCAGGTATCTCTGCTGTGACACACAGAATGAAATGAGGGAATGGTTCGTTACCTTCATGAGCATACAGGTCAGTCTGAGAGGATTATGTCAACATTTAACCCTATAAAGCCTGATAAAGCACATTTGATACATGAAGCCCTCTAAATGATCAAACTCTGCTGTTAAACCTGTTTCACACTCAATCTCCTCATGTCGTCTGATTGATAGTTTAGAGTTTATTATCCAGTAAAAGCTCTTTTAGCGTAATTGTACAAGCGTCCAGCTTCAGCCGCTGCTTCATGTGTCTTTCTGCGTCTCAAATCTTGACCGATGTCTGTGTATTTGGAGCATTCTGTTAGGATTGGCAGTTCTGTTTCCGTCCGATTCAGATCACAGTGTGAACACAATCTCTGCTCGGGGGGCAGCCATGTTTTTCTGTGTTTGCCCGTCTCTATCATCAGCTTGTGTCCGCTGAGTCTGTATCTGGTCAACGTGCTTCTGAGTTTCTTATCTGACACTGTACAGATACTGTACTCTCTCTTTAGGGCCGAACAGCATTGCATTTTACTCTGTTGTTGTGTTTGGGTTTGCCAATGAGTGATGTAACTCTGTTTGATTTGTGCAGTGATCTGATGTTGTGATTCAGAGCATCAGTAGATGAAGCATCAGGATTGTATTGCTCTAGCAGGTCCAGGTTCGGCTGTAAACCATTTAGATCGGAGTGCCAAATTTACTTTTAGTGTACATAGATTTAATAAGGTCGTAGGTTTTACCTCCTATGCCACTTTCAATAATTTTGTAAAATAGTCCTTGGTGCCAAATTGAGTCAGAAGCTTTTTTGAAGTCGATAAAGCATGCATATATTTTACCTTTATCTTGGTTAACATGTTTTTCAGTTAGAATATGTAATGTATGTAATGTAATATATGTAATCGACTTCTGCTCAGTACATTGTGTGTGATGATGAAGTCTAATAGTCGAGTGTTTATTATGCTACAGAATAACTTTCCCAGGTTGCTGCTCACACAGATTCCTCTGTAGTTGTTAGGATCAAATTTATCTCCGTTTTTAAAGATTAGTGTTATTAAGCCTTGATTCCAGATGTCGGGGAAGTAACCTACACTCAGAACTAGGGATGCACAATACTGGATTTTTGCCGATATGCCGATATTTTTCATCTCATTTTGGCCGATACAGATGCCGATACCGATATATTTCCTTTTGTTTGGAAACAACTCCAAGTCTCTCCTATGCAGAAATTATAAGCAAAATATTTTAAATTTTGGTTAGATTTTAACAAGAACTTATTTATTAGAATTAAATAAAAGTAATGAAGGTTTTTTTTAACAGTACACTGAAGCTTTTATTTTATTTTAAGATTTAACATTTGTAGATGTCTAAAACAAAAGAGTTGTAAAAATTCTGAAAATCTTTGAGCTCATGATTCGTTTAAAAAAATAAAACATTAATGAATACATCAGTGTATATTTAAAATTATTTAAGTGTCATCTTTGTGATTTTTTTTTTTCATGTAAGCTATAGCTTCTAACCTTTAAATCAAAACATACTCATAATTGTTATGACATCAATTACTGCTTTAATTAATCAGAAACACAGTCTAAATGTTATTTATGTAGGCTATTTTACTTTTAATTTAATTAGAAGTAGGCCAACAGCGCCCCCTACAGATGCCGATATTTACATTTAAAGCCATTATCGGTGGATTCCGATATCAGTCCGATAATATCGTGCATCCCTACTCAGAACCACATTGAATAGTTTTAGAACGGCTAATTGGAGCTTGCTGCTTGTGTGTTTTATCATTTCATTTAATATCCCATCAGGTCCTGATGCTTTTTTGTGTTTGAGGTTTTTGATTTTTTCTGTAAGTTCTTTATCAGTTGTTGGGAAATCTAATGGGTTTTGGTTGTCTTTAAATGTTAATTCTAGTTTTTCCAATTGGTTGATTGTTTGATTTTGCTTACAGTTTGTACTTTATTAATCAATGTTTGGAAATGACTTTCCCATATTTCTCCATTTTGTATTGGCAATTCTTCATGATCAGTTTTTTTCAAATTGTTCCAATTATCCCAAAATTGGTTTGTGTTCACGGACTTCTCGATTATTGTCAGTTGTTTTTGGGTGTATTGTGCTTTTTTGGTTCTGAGTGTATGTTTGTATTGTTTTAGTGTTTCGCAGTAAAGATGGCAGATCTCTGCATCATTTGGATCGTTATGTTTCTGATTTGACAATGTTCTCAGCTTTTTGCGAATAGTTTGGCATTCTGGATCAAACCAATTTTTGTCATTTTTGAGTATTTGATTTTTTTCCATTTTTTGTTTTCAATTTGGATTGTTTTGCTGTTTTTCAAATATGTAATTTATATCTTTGACAGCCAGATTGACACCATCATTATTACCTTCATGTATTTTTTGGCTGCTAAGTGCTTTCTGATATTCTTCAGCGCTGTTTTCAGCCCATCTGTATGGTTTTCTGATGTTGTACAGCTTACTGGGCTTTGTGTTAATGATATTTTCTGTCTTTTTGAGATACACAGTGATTTCTCTCTCTCTCTCTCTCTCTCTCAGAACGGAGGTCGTGTTTGGCCGGCGGAGTGGTTAAAATCTCACGCGGCGAGTCGCTCTGCGCCGCTGGACGCTCGCTTCGGTAACGTGTCTCTGATTCCTCTGCGCGGCAGTGAGAACGAGATGAGGAATAGTGTCGCCGCTTTCACCGCTGATCCTCTCGCCGTGAGTCTAATCAGCCAATCACAACCGGGCTCGGCCAATCACACAGCCAATCACACGGCTCTCTGCTCCCAAACCCAGTGAGCTCAGCCTTGAGTTTAATGCATCAGAGACACGCTCTGACATGAAGGACTGTTCGTTTTAATATTAAGCTTTTTGCAGAATTACATGCATCATTATTTAATGTTATTTTATCCTTTGGGATTTAATAATTCCAGCATCAAAGAGTTAAAAACAGTGTGTTTGTATCATATATATGTGTCCCTGCAGCACAAAAGCAGTCATAAGTAACACAGGTATATTTGTAGCAATAGACAACAATACATTGTATGGGTCAAAATTATACATTTTTCTTTTATGCCAAAAATCATTAGGATATTAAGTAAAGATCATGTTCCATGAAGATATTTTGTAAATTTCCTACCATAAATATATCAAAACTTAATTTTTGATTAGTAATATGCATTGCTAAGAATTTCATTTGAACAACTTTAAAGGTGATTTTCTCAATATTTAGATTTTTTTGCACCCTCAGATTCCAGATTTTCAAATAGTTGTATCTCAGCCAAATATTGTCAGATCATAACAAACCATACATCAATGGAAATATTATTAATTCCCTTGGTTTTGTGCTCCAGGGTCACATATAACAAAGTGTGTATGTACACACACATAGACAATTTACTGCTCAGTCTCAGTGCTTTAGTTAAAAAAAATAAAATGAAACTTTTAAAAAGAGCTGGTCAGTGTTTCATGTCTAAAGTTATACCCAAGTCATTAAATAAATAAATACTTATATTTGTATAATATTCATAAAATATATTTTTATGTTTTTAATTGTCTCCTTTCTTTCTGTACAACTTTGGATATGAATCATGGAGTAACTGCAGTTTTTCAATGTTTCATGTCTAAAGTTATACACAAATAAATATATAATATTCATACAAAATATGCTCTATGATTTTATCCTTGAAACATTGAGTAACAGCAGTAAAAGTTGGTCAGTGTTTCATGTATGAAGTTATATGCAAATAAATACATATTTATATTTATATAGTATTCATAAAATATTTTTTATTCCATTTTTGTATTTTTATTTATATTTATGTTTCTGTATAACTATGAAACATTGAGTAACAGCAGTAAACACAGTAAACCTTGTTGTTTCATGTCTAAAGTTATAAATAAATTAATAAATACATAGATAAATATTTACATTTATATAATTTTCATACAATATATATATATACATACATACAGTATATACGTTATTATTATTTTAAATTTATTTTTCCTTTTTTTCTGTATCACTTTAACCATGAAACATTGAGTAACAGCAATAAAAACAGTAAAATTCCAAAAAGAACTCGTTATATTTAATGCAATCACAGCATGCATTGCATTTAACTCAGTGAGTCAAAAATTATGGCAGACATTGATTATAAATGTGTTTAAATTTCATTTGACATCAAACAGTATGGTTAGAATAGTGCAAATGAATTCAGATTGAACCATGTAGATCATTTCAGATTAGTCATTTGAGGTCTGTTCCTCAGTAGGGTGCTGCCTATGTAGACAGTGCAGAGCTCACTAGGTTTTGGAACAGAGCTGAAGACAGACATTTATATAAAACATAATTCATCTGCATACGAGAGTATTGATGATGCTGTGTGATTACCCATGAGCCCTCACTGTTCTGATTTACTGAGACGCTTCATGTTCGGCTCACAGTGTGTGATGAGTCACGTGAATCAGGAGTTAATCAGGAGTTAATCAGGAGTTAATCAGGAGTTAATCAGGAGTGAATCAGGAGTGAATCAGGAGTGAATCAGGAGTGAATCAGGTGAATGACGTGAATCAGGAGTGAATCACGTGAATCAGGAGTGAATCAGATGTGAATCAGGAGTGAATCACGTGAATCAGGAGTGAATCAGGAGTGAATCAGGAGTGAATCAGATGTCAATCAGATGTGAATCAGGAGTGAATCAGGGGTGAATCAGGAGTGAATCAGGAGTGAATCAGGGGTGAATCAGGAGTGAATCACGTGTGAATCAGGGGTGAATCAGATGTGAATCAGATGTGAATCAGGAGTGAATCACGTGTGAATCACGTGTGAATCAGGGGTGAATCAGGGGTGAATCACGTGTGAATCAGGAGTGAATCAGGAGTGAATCACGTGTGAATCACGTGTGAATCGGGTGAATCAGGGGTGAATCACGTGTGAATCACGTGTGAATCAGGGGTGAATCACGTGTGAATCAGGAGTGAATCAGGAGTGAATCACGTGTGAATCACGTGTGAATCAGGGGTGAATCAGGGGTGAATCAGATGTGAATCAGGGGTGAATCAGGAGTGAATCACGTGTGAATCACGTGTGAATCAGGGGTGAATCACGTGTGAATCAGGGGTGAATCAGGGGTGAATCAGATGTGAATCAGGGGTGAATCAGGAGTGAATCACATGAGCCGCACATGAACCGTACTGTACTAATGCTTTATTACTGGAGGAAGTGGAGGTGTTTGTGTGTGTTTCACTCTATCTGTCTTCACACATACAGCAGACATCCGATTAACAGTGAAGTTCAGAAGCAATAAATCATGTGTAAACAAATTAAAATAACTGGTGTTGTGTCTGTGAGGAGCAGGTGTTGGGTTATTGCTCATATCATTAATTTAATGGGTGATTTCCTTTAACCTTTTTACCCATAATTCTGCAGGACTGTCCTCTGTATACATTATATCAGTGACAGTGTGTGTATTTATGACAACATGAATTCAACAGGAAAGTGAAGAAGAATCTAATTCTAATGTCTTCTGTTACATCATTCAGAAAAAGAAGATTAAACATTGTTAGATTTAATACTTTTATACATGTATATAATTGTATGTGTACATGTATATACAATAATTTTACTTTTTTTTTCTTTATTATTTAACATTTTATTTACTTTTTTTTATATATCTCTGATGGACTGATGATATCTGAGCTCATGATAGTGAATTTTCAATCCTATAATTCTATTGAATTCAGTTTTCTGAGAGAATCTGGCAGGTTTCGATTAAACGAATGCTTTATTTTCTGCAGCTCTTCAGAAATGTTTGACGGAGTGAATGTTGTTCAGGTGAGACGTCCAGCTTCTGTGGTTCAGACAACAAAATCATCACAAATATGTGACCCTGGAGCACAAAAGCAGTCATAAGTAACACAGGGATATTTGTAGCAATAGACAACAATACATTGTATGGGTCAAAATTATCCATTTATCTTTTATGCCAAAAATCATTAGGATATTAAGTATAGATCATGTTCCATGAAGATATTTTGTAAATTTCCTACTGTAAATATATCAAAACTTAATTTTTGATTAGTAATATGCATTGCTAAGAACTTCATTTGAACAACTTTAAAGGTGATTTTCTCAATATTTAGATTTTTTTGCACCCTCAGATTCCAGATTTTCAAATATTGTCCTATCATAACAAACCATACATCAATGGAAAGATTATTTATTTAGGTTTCAGATGATGCATACATCTCAATTTATTTATTTTTTTACCCTTTTGACTGGTTTTGTGCTCCAAGGTCACATATATCATCAGTTTAAAGTCATTTAAATATTTTATATTCCTGCGTCAAATGATTTGTTTTATTTTATTATTTTTTTATAAATATTAAATAATATTTTATATATATTTATAAAATATTTATACAATTTATTTTTCCATTTAATTAATTTTATATATTTTTTTAGTTTTTATTCTTTACATGTATTTATTAGGAACTGAAGGTGTGTGCGGGTCACATCAGGCCGTCGATCGCTCCGATCCGGATCAGTTCACTCCGTCCGGATCTTCTCACGCACTTTGACCTTCACAGAGGTGACCGCACCTTACAGCACACGTCTCTGTTCTAATCCATCACTCTGTCCTGAGACGCACATTCTGGGACTGTTACTGGACTACATTCTCGTGGATCACTGTGATGTTGAAGGCTGGGATGGATTTGTGTTTTTTAATATGTGTTCAGAAGCTGGACTGCGGCGTCACACGAGGGGCGTTTAGTGTCCATCTAACCTACTTAAACACTCGAGGCGTCCGGTCGGACCAAACAGACTCGTGTCTGACACACGTGTGTGTTTTCTGTTTAACCTTTACACTTTTACAGACTTTATAACTTATTTCAGCCTGTTTTAATGTCAATCAAACAGAATCACATCAAGAACTTTAAAGGTCAAAGGTCACGGATCAGTCCATAGAGAGAGAGTTTATGTGTGTGAGTGTGTGTGAGAGAGTGAGAGAGATTAATGGTGCATCCACATCATGGCAGAATTACCATTTACATATATATTGTAGCAATAGCCAACAATACATTGTATGGGTCAAAATTATCGATTTTTCTTTTATGCCAAAAATCATTAGGATATTAAGATCATGTTCCATGAAGATATTTTGTAAATTTCCTACCATAAATATATCAAAACTTAATTTTTGATTAGTAATATGCATTGCTAAGAACTTCATTTGAACAACTTTAAAGATGATTTTCTCAATATTTAGATTTTTTTGCACCCTCAGATTCCAGATTTACAAATATTGTCCTATCATAACAAACCATACATCAATGGAAAGATTATTTATAGCATCCATCTCAATTTAAACAAATTGACCCTTATGACTAGTTTTGGGCTCCAGGGTCACATATATGTATATATACATATATTAGTGCTGTCAAAATTAGCATGTTAACGCAGGCGATTAATTTTTCAGTTTAACGCCTTAAAATTATTTAAATTAGGTGGGATTTCCGAAAAAATGTGCGATTAATTTTTTTTAATCGATTGACAGCACTAATATATATATATAATGTTTACATATAGTTTACATATAATATATGCAATTATTAAAATTAAAATATGTAATTAAAAATTATATATTTATATATATAAATGCTGATTCTGACTTGTGAACATCCCATAACTTTGAGTGTGTTTTATTTCTGTATGTGTGCTTGTGTGTGTTTCATCTGTTGAATCCTGTAGAAAATGAAGCGATCATGTTTTGTTGATATTGCTGTAATATAACTTTATTCATATGATTAGCCTTTATAATTTAATCATGATGATTCACACATTAACATTCGAGAGACTGATTGTTTTTAAATCAGAGAAACATTGCTTTAGTTTACACACGCACGCACATACACACATACACACACACACTCTCGCACACACACTCACACACACTCACACTCTCTCACACACACACACACACTAACACTCACACTCTCGCACACACACACTCTCACTCGCACACGCACTCTCACACACACACTCACACGCACACACACTCTCACACACTCTCTCTCACACACACACACACGCTCACACACACTCTCTCACTCACACACACACACACACACACACACACACACACACACACACACTCACACTCACACACACACACACACACACACACACACACACACACACACACACTGGGAGTCATTCCTGAGACAGAATCAGAATGAATCATCAGTGTTTAATGAGTGAAGCTCACTGTCTGTAAACAGCAGCCTCGTTTATCTGATCGTGTAATTGATTCAATTAGTGTCTCGTTTTATGTGAAATGAAATCAGGGGGCGTAAATGAGTTTGCACAGATCTTTCCCTCGATTGTGTTCATTTAACGAGAATCAGACGTGATTCAGACTTTTATCTGGTAAATATAGATCAATAAAGTTTTGATGACTCTTGAAGTATTATTATCTGAATGTCACATTCATAATTCTGCCATATACAGACGAGTTTGACGTGACATCTGGAAAATATAGATTTGTTTACATATTAAAGTCAAAATTTACTGATATGACTTTTTCTTTCTTTAGTGGAACATAAAAGAAAAATGAAATGTAGTTTTTTAAAAGTCATTGAGCTCCAGCGTCGTTCTTTTTATGTGTTTTTCATAAAAAAAGTCATTTTTGGCTGAACTATTGTTTTAAAATGTGTACATTTGAGAACAGGGTGTTTAGTGTCTAATGAAGTGATTATTTTGACATAAGCATATTGAATTACTGTGAGATTATAACTTGTTTTAAGTCTTTGTACATGTTTTGCTGTATTTGATCAGTGTGTAAAAATATCATAATTTTAAAAATTTTACAGTGTTTGTGTAATGACTGTCAATAATCTGATTGATTAACTAACCGGTTTGAGATGTTTGATTATGTGAAAATAGCCAAACACAGACATTCATATTCATCATTTGATTACTGAAGTTATTACATGAACTTCACTGAGTAACTCTTTTAGAGTAACTGAACAGCCACTTAACTATTGGTTAACTTTAAAGTTAACTAGCAGCCCACTGACATCAGCTGTAAATGAGGACAAGCTTTTATTTCATTAGAATAACATCTGATGAATGATTTACAGTAAGACCAGGAACATGAATCAAGAGTCATTAGTTTTGATGTTATATTGACTTTGATGCAAGATTTTAAGATTTCTGAGAAAATGTAGATGCACTCATTTTTCTAATTGTTGAATTAGTTTGTATTTTTATTTTCAATTTTATATTTACATTTAGTCATTTAGCAGACGCTTTTATCCAAAGTGGCGTACAAATGAGGACAATAGAAGCAATCAGAATCAACAAAAGAGCAATAATAAGCAAGCAAGTAATTATATAATAGATAAACAGAAAACAAATAGAATAGAGAAAGCTAGTGTTTGTTTGTTTGTTTGTTTTTATAGAAAACAAGCAGTTAGAAAACA
>CM041814.1:2235176-2245176 GCA_023376895.1 Aspiorhynchus laticeps
TGTGTGTGTGTGTGTGTGTGAGAGAGAGTACATATATTTCCCTCCAGCTCAATTCTACATCAACACTTTGTTGTGGAGAGAAAGTGCTGGAGATGGAGGGATGGATAGAGAGAGAGACACGTCGCTGCAGGCCGTCTTTCACTGCTCTCTGAGCTACAATCACTTCTGCTTATGTAAGTTGTTTTCATACGAGCCTGTTGGTGAACAATGAAAAAAAACTACTTCTGAAAGTGTGAAGCTCTCCACAGCTCACGTGTGTGTGTGTGTGTGTGTGTGTGTCTGTCTGTCTGTCTGTCTGTCTGTGTCTGTCTGTGTCTGTGTGTGTGTGTGTGTGTTGATGCTAACCAATGAGATGACATAGTTAAAGTTTTTTTTTTTAAAGTGATATACTAAATGTAAATGTCTTTATTGGCATCTACAGTATATGATTCCATGAAGAACCTTTAACATTCATGGACAGTGTTGGGGGTAATGCATTACAAGTTATGTAATCAAGTACTTTTTTCAAATAACTAGTAAAGTAATGCATTACTTTTTAATTTACAAGAAAATATCTGAGTTAGTTTTTCAAATAAGTTACTTTTTTAAAATCCATTTATTGATTGAAAGCTCTCATGTTGAGAAAAACTCATGTTAGAATAAATCTGAACATGCATTAATTCATCTCACTCATAAAAAACTGATTCAGTGTTCCTCAAAATGAATAAAAACGGTGAAAAGCAACAATATGACGCAAACCTGCAATAATTAAATGTTGAAAAATACAAATATCCTTTATGTATTTAATCCTATGTCTTTGCTGCTGACCTTCGATGAGCCAATTCAATCATACTAATAAACAAAAATTACTCACGATAAACTAACTTTTTTTTCTTCTTTTTTTGGCGTGAATTAATTTTTCCTTCAGTCTGAGTCGTATTCATTTCACTTTTGTTGTGAAAGGGCTTTTACATTTGCCAAAAATATAACTTTTTATATTAAAAACAAACAAGCAAGCCCTGCCCAGGTTTAAAAAGTAACGTAACGCATTACTTTCCATAAAAAGTAACTAAGTAACATAATTAGTTACTTTTTTAGGGAGTAACGCAACATTGTAACGCATTACTTTTAAAAGTAACTTTCCCCAACACTGGCAATAAATTACTTTTTCAAATAAGTAACGTAAGTGACTTTGTTTCCCATTTACTCACTTATATATTATTGTTATTATAAACAAATAAACAAGTCTAGCTCAGGTGACAAAAAGTAACACAAAAGTAATGCATTACTTTCCATAAAGTAACACTTTCATGGCGTTCATGAAACAAAAGGTTGTTTGTGGAAACTGATTCTTTAGATTATTAAAAAGTTCTTCAAAAAATGGTTCTTTTAAAAAAAACTGAGGAACCAAAAATCAATAATCTGTGGCATTGCTGCAAAAAAACACCCCTTTAAAGCTTTATTTAAAGAGTGTAATTCTATGATACACTATGATAACACTTTTAATTGATTAACAGTAATATCCCTTAATATGTGCGGTAAAAAACTGAAGCAGATCTAATGGGACACCATGTAAATGTACAGTAAAATACTGTTAAATGTATAGTTTTTGGAAGTTGAAGAGAACAAGTCGTCTTATGATTTATGGTGGAAACCATAAGTTGAACTTCCCAGAATCCTCTGTGTGACACCAGCTCACATTTCATGGTTTTTACACTGAACTGTTTATTAATAAATGCTTGTAATTTTAACAGTAAAACTGTCAAGTTACTATGACAAAAACCTGCTAATTAATTAACGTTAAATTCCCTTACTATATATCGCAAAAAAAAAAATAGATTTAATAGGACATTTTACAGTAAATGTAAAAAAATAAAAAATAAAAATAGATTTTTTTAATTTTTACAGTAAAATTTTTAGTTTTTGGACGTGAAAAAGAATAAGACTTTATTTACAGTAAAATGTAATTGACATTTTCAGCTCACATTTGATTTTTGTTTTTTATTGAAATGTTACTTGTTTCTTAGTTGTTGTTTTTTTCTTGTCATTTCTATACATTAGGGTTGTATATTACATCTTATATTGTTAAATGAATGTTTATTGTATTATTTTAGTGTTTGTATTGGTGTGTATCACACTGTGCTCCTTCTATATGCTAGTATTTTTACTTCTAATGAACTTTTGATTCATTGTTTTTTTGTTTTGTTTTTGTATTTCAGAAAGGTTTTAAAAAATATTAACGTTATTTCAGCTATTAAAATAAACGTTTTGTAATATATATAATTTAAGATATAATTCTGAATTTTTTTTTCTTTTAATTACATTTTTTTTTTTACAGTAATTCTTTTTTTAAACCATAAAACTTAACATTTAGACATCTGAGAGCCCAAGAAATGTGAAAAGGTCTATATTTGGAGTTCTCTATCTGTTAGCGTTTGATTAATAAGACATCTTCCAGAACTAAACCTTCACCGCTTGATCTAAACCAGACTACAAGACTGCAGCCAGCATCGCTTCTCTGTCCAAGTGAAGCTCAATCCCATCAGAAGATGTTGCTTTCTTTCATTCTGAGTGTGAAGCAGCATCATTACAGAAGAGTCTGCTGGCTCAGATGAAGATCAGACCCTCCTCTTCCTCACTCTTAACGATCTGAACGGTGAGGAGTCATGTTTTCAGTCAATACTGAGCTCTGAATCACTGCTGAATTGTGTGGATGTTACGTTTCATTCCTCTTAATTTACAGCTGTGTAATTGGCCCGTGATTCCTCCGTCGCCATGACAACCGCATCAGCACCGCCTCATCTGAGAGCATCGCTCGTTCAGACTCCAGGTGTGTTTGGATGCTTTATTATAGTAGTTAAGATGAAAAACTCAAAATGAATCAGAAGGATTTGTCTTTATATGTGACCCTGGAGCACAAAACCAGTCATAAGGGTCAATTTTTCTGAAATTGAGATTTATGCATCATCTGAAAGCTGGATAAATAATCTTTCCATTGATGTATGGTTTGTTATGATAGGACAATATTTGTAAATCTGGAATCTGAGGGTGCAAAAAAATCTAAATATTGAGAAAATCACCTTTAAAGTTGTTCAAATGAAGTTCTTAGCAATGCATATTACTAATCAAAAATTAAGTTTTGATATATTTATAGTAGAAAATTTACAAAATATCTTCATGAAACATGATCTTTACTTAATATCCTAATGATTTTTGGCATAAAAGAAAAATGTATAATTTTGACCCATACAATGTATTGTTGTCTATTGCTACAAATATCCCTGTGTTACTTATGACTGCTTTTGTGCTGCAGGGTCACATATCTTCATTAACAGAGTTGCTCTTCATGAATGAGTTGTTTCTAACAGACTCTGTTTGTATTCCTGGAGTCTCTCTCTGGCTCTGGTGAAGCATCAGCACTTTCTGCTTAATTAATGCTGTAAGTGTGAGTTTGTGCTTCAGAAGCTGTGGAAGGACGTTCAGCTCTTAAGCAGCTTTACAGAGACACATTTCAGCAGTTTTCTGCTTCGCTTCAAATCTTTCCCTGCAGTCACTGAAAACACTGTCATTTACTTCAATCTCCCAGCTAACACAATGTTAGAAGAACGTTCCCATTATGTTATGAAAATGTTATTTCTGAATGTTTTAAAAACGTTTTATTTTGGTTATGAGAACATTAAGGAAACGTTACATTGTATCATTTTGCAGACGTTGAATGTTACTTTTGAATGTTCTCTTAATGTTCTGAAACAAGTGCAACATTTAAAAAAAAACATGTTAGATGAACATCCAACTAATGCCTCGTTCAGACTGTCAGCCCAAATCTGATTTTTGTGCAGATCCGATTGAAATCCAATCATATTTAAATAGTTTGAACGGCAACGAACTACATGAAATCCAATTTGTGCAAATCCGTTTCGAGCTACATTCGTATGTGGTTTGGAATCCTATTCAAATCTCATTTCTGGAAATCTGTTTCAGTCTGACCGGTCAGATCGGATTTAGCGTAGCTTTTTCATGTTCTCACTTTTTAGGTGTAGAGTAATTTGACTGTGGTCTGATAGGGGTGTTAGAGGTTTGACTGTGAATGCTCTGAAAGAGAATGAATCTAGATCTGTGATCATGTAATCAACCGTTGAGCAACCATGAAATGAACTATAGGTGTACCTTCCAAGAGAGTCCCCTCTCACCCTGCCATTGACGAGGTACAGACCGAGGCTTCGACAGAGCTCCAGCAGAAGCTTCCCGTTTTTATTCACTTGCTCATCAGAGTTATTTCTTGGGAAGTTTACAGTGTTTTGTGGGAAGCTCTGTCCAAAAATATAGTTATTCCCGTTATCTGTGGTGTAGTCGGGAAGAGATCCTATCCTGGCATTTAGATCTCCACAGATCAAGACTTCCCTGGGCCTGGAAGTGGTTAATTTCACTGTGGAGAGATTCAAAGATCTCCTCGTTATAGTATGGAGATTCAGAGGGAGGAATATAGACAGCACATAAGAAAACATCTTTAGTGGTTTGGGTAAGGTGCTTGTTGATTTTGAGCCAGATATGTGATTCTTCTTTTTTAATTGTTTGGATGTATTTGTCAATTTCTTGTTTGTGCCAGATTATGATCCCCCTGAATCTCTTCCACATGTGATTCTTTCATGTTTTCTAGAGGATAAAAATATTTCACAGTATCCTGGGGGACAAAGAGTGACTTCATCAGTTTTGCACCATGTTTCCTGTAGTATTATTATGTCCATATCTGATATGTTTTTTACATACGTAAAATGTAAATACGTCAGACGTTTTTACAGGAAACATGCTGAACATCTCTGCAGAAACAAGCTTGTGTCGTTGTGAAGTGCGAGTCAAGTGGAATAAAACAATATACCGCTAGTGCACGCACCTCTTTGTGTTTTGAAAGTAGCAGAGACAAAAAAAAAGGGGAAAAAAAGCAAAGTAGCAGAGGTCAGCAGCACGGAATAAAGCCACACAGCTTCCTGCGTTTCTGCCGCTGCCTCACAAGACAAAATATAACACTACAGCGCAACCGCGACGGGAAGACAACATCTGTATTGCTGTTACTGTTGTTTTTAGCATAGGCATAACACAACGGCATTACCATAGAAACCAATGCACATTCAGTAAAAACGAAAGAGCGTTTATGGACACACATATCGGATATGATCAGTTGCGATATGCTGTGTGGACAGTCAGTTATTCAGATCAGATTCCATCCAGATATGCACAAAATCGGATTTGGGCCGACAGTCTGAACGAGGCTTAAATGTTCCTGAACAAAGCTTCTATTAACATTTATAACTTTAATGGAAAGCACTGCAAAAAGTGATGTTTTCATGCACAGTGATGTAAGATATGAAGAGAAATTGATGTGAGTTCTTGCTTTAATGAGAACAAACATCTGCGTTTGACTGAAGTGTGTTCACCGGCTGATATTTGTTCTGGTTTTAAGTGAAAACTCTCTTCATTTGGATCAGTTTCTCTGCTTATCTTCTGTTATTGTGCAGCTCAAGTAAATGTATCTTGATTTAAGAATTTGTGCTGAAAAACAAGACAGAAGTACTGATGAAGAGCATGAATGTGTGCAGTGAAATAGAACCAAGTTTTCACATTTTTATCAATATTTTGAATTAGCTTTTTATGTTTTTGTTTTAATTTGAAAGTTTTAGTCATTTTTTGTGTTTTTTTTTCGTTGTCATTTTTATGCTTTATTTATTTATTTTTTTATATCTATATAGTTTTTATTCATTTTAATTTTAGTTATTTTAGTACATCAACTTAACTTAAGCGAAAATTTAAAATGTTACCTTGGCAACTAGCTCAAATAAATTAAGTTTTTTAATATTTTACTTTATTTCAGTATGCATTTGTTTTATTTTATTTTTTTCAAATAACATAAATGTGACTTTCTGGTTCTAGTTTGAGTTGAATAACACTGTTCTGAAGTCACATGATAACTGAAGGTGATTCTCATTCATGTTCATACACTAAAAAGTTTCCTCCAGAGAAGCTCTATGACAGATTTGATATTAATTATTTCAAGCGCTGTCGTTTGTGTCGTTTTATGACTGGTTTTAACAGCCTCAGGGGAAATGGTGCTGATGCGGTTGCCATGCCGACAGGCCGCATGCTTTCTGCAAATAATGATTTAAATGTCAGTTTATTCACATAAAGATTCAGTTATTGTGGCTACTGATATGTTTTTGTTGTGCATATATTAGGCTCTCAGTATAATAATATAATTATATTATGAGCTATTATCAAAATGTCATTTCTGCTCAATACAATAGATTTTTTTCTCAGTATTTCTCCTTGTCTCTTGTCAATGATTTACTTTGGATTTATGTGTGTGTGTGTGTGTGTGTGTGTGTGTGTGTGTGTGTGTGTGTGTGTGTTTGTGTGTGTGTGTGTGTGTGTGTGTGTGTGTGTGTGTCTGTGTGTGTGAGAGTGTGTGTGTGTGTGTGTGTGTGTGTGTGTTCGTGTGTGTGTGTGTGTCTGTGTGTGTGTGTGTCTGTGTGTGTGTGTGTGTCTGTGTGTGTGTGTGTCTGTGTGTGTGAGAGTGTGTGTGTGTGTGTGTGTCTCTGTGTGTGTGTCTCTGTGTGAGTGTGTGTGTGTGTGTGTGTGTGTGTGTCTCTGTGAGTGTGAGTGTGAGTGTGTGTGTGTGTGTGTGTGTGTGTGTGTGTGTGTGTGTGTGTGTGTGTGTGTGTGTATCTGAAGGCTTCTCCATTAGCTGAGCTGTACAGACTCGCCGGTATGTGTTGACCTCTGTTATTAGCTGTGCATTAGACTGGAAGACAGGCAGAGAAATCTGAGCCGGCCTCACACACACACACACACACACACACACACACACACACAGCCAATCGGATCCCTGTAATTCCTGCGCTTCTCCCGGAATCAATACAAGTCCTGCCTGCCATCTGCCTCTCAGCAAACACACACACATCCTGTTAAAATCATAAAAGCTCTTCAGAAATGCTTCGTGAAGTTCCTAGAACAGCACATCATGTTCAGAACATCAGCTGTGTTTTGATTCTTCATTCAAACTCAGAAAATCCCGTCTCCTGTTCCTGCATTCACAGACTGAACCAGAACATCATTCAAATCCACATCATAACTAATGACTGAAGACAAAACAATCATCACACCATAAGATTACAGTAAATTGCCATGGTAATCAAAGCCAGACTACCATGATTGATTCTTAATAATAAAGAAGATTTATTTGAAGTTCCCAGTCTTAAGCCCCGTTCACACCAAGCACGATAACTATATTTGCGTCCACACCAGGGAACGATATCGTCTGTTTATTCTAAGCGCACGTGCATCTGTCGCTTTAAATTCTCGAGCACATTATAGCAGGATGGATTCTGATTGGCTGTCAGTGTTTTTATCGTTCATCAGCTGGAAAAACTCATTCTGGAAGTGATTCCAACAATATCGTTTCTCTGTGCCTTTATCGTTATAGTTGTTGTGTGGACGCTGCTATTCTTTAACACTGAGAACGATGTTTAGAACTATATCTTTATCGTTATCGTGCTTGGTGTGAACGGGGCTTTACTGTCATGTGCTGAGGTGTTTTGGCAGAGCTGATGCTCATCATGGTCCTGTATTTTTGTCCTGATGAACTGTGTCTCTGTAGGTCTTTCAGGTCATTACAGTGTCTCTGTTAAATCCAAACAAGGCAGGGCAGACACACAGGAACACCGGGAGTAATGAGTAGACCAGACAAAACTCACTAAACAGACAGAAACTTAAATACACAAGTTAATTACACATAATAACTAAAACACAGCTGGACACGAATTAAAGGCAGGGTAAGCGATTTCTGGAAGCCAGTGTTGATGTTTGAAATCACCAAAACAAACACGCCCCTCGCCCAAAAGGGTCTCGCCTCTATTTTGATAGGTCCGCCCCACACATACGTAGACTACGCAACCCAGGCAACGATTAGTTCTGTGAAACATAAGCCGCTTTTCCACCGAAATTACCTGGAACAATATGTCCCGGGAACTTTTCTTCCCCCAGACCTGTTGCTGTCTGCGTTTCCATCGCGGTCTAAACTACGAGAAGATTAGACAAATAGTCTGGTGACGCGTGTTTCTCAATACCAAGTATGCAAATTTCGGACTTGCATCCTCGGTAGTTCGGACTTCACGAGTTAGACTCGGGGGTGTGATCTCCCGCGGACGGAGCGAAGAAAGTCCGGTGATTCTGCAAAGAGCAGCGTACTTGATAACATCAGTCAGCTCGCCTCGGCTGCTGCAATCTTCCTCACGACGAAATATATCAGACATAGCCTCTTTTCCTTTTCATTTAAACATATTAATAGCCGCGGTTGTCCCTGCGGTGGTTCTCCTGGGGGTCCCGTTCCCTGGGGGCCCCCGGATGTTTGGGGCCCGGGTCTTTTCCGTGCCTGCTTCATGCCTTGCGGGATGGGGCTGTTGTTCCCCACACACACTATTAAACATTTACATGGAGGAACCTTATGAACACAAGCGCGCTCACACACACAGGTGTACACTCAAGCATTCACATTGGTGTAAAAACAGGTGCTCACAGACACACATTGTCTTGATCTGCTGTTGCTTCAAAACTTATTTTGTAATATTAGTTATGTGTGCTGCTCAATAACATTTAACATTTAGAATTTATTGTGATTCATACAGATGTTGGTTGTTGCTGCAGTCTCTCTGGTGTTGTTTTCTTCTGTTGTTTTCTCTTTTTGTCAGCAGGTATCGAAGCAAATTGTCTGTTTTTTTTTGTTGTTTTTTTGTTTCTTTCTTCTTTCTCTCTCTTGTTTTCTCTATCCCCTGGTCTTGTCTGTCATAGTGTGGTTAAATAAAAGGGTATATAAAATTAAATTAATTAATAAAAAAAAAAAAAAAAAAAATAAATTAAAAAAAATAAATAAAAAAATAAAAAGGCTGTGAATGATGATAGCATAGCTACACATACGTACTGTCATGTGTTATCTGTGTTACTGACAGGCCGGGGAAAAAAAGAAGAAAAAAAAAACATATTAATAGCCGCAGAAATGTAGTATACATTACAATGAAACGAAATATTATATCAAACATGGCCTGTTTTCATTTTCATTTAAACATATAGAATAAAGACCGAAGATTGCCTGTTAGATTTACCCAAAACGAATTATATCTTATGTTTAACCAGTACAGAGACATCAGAGCCAGCGGTAGATGTCAGAAGTACTAGCTCCTCTCGTTGGGATACATGAGCACTGAGCGCCCGGTGATCGCCTGGAGCTCACGTCTCCGAAATCGGCGAAGCACATATTCAAATAGACTCCTGAAATACATGCGTCCAGTCTAGGCAGACTTCAGCTGTTGTGGCGCAGCGCGTCCGGTGTAGACACGGTGTTACTCACCTATCGAGAAGAAACAAAGCAACCTCGGCGTCCGATCGCAGGCTTTCCGCTCCTTGAGTTCTCTCCAGCGCTGGAAACCTGGGGCCGGATTCACCAAACATTCTTAAGAAGAAATTTCTTCTTAACTGCCATTTTCTTCTTATTTTTTTAACTTAAGAAAAAAGCTAAGACTATTTTGTATTCCCAAACATTCTTCTTAAGAACATTCTTATCTTTTTTCTTAAGATTGTTCTTAAGACAAAAATTAAGAAGAATTCAAATTCTTGAAAAGAATCTTCTTAAAAATCATCCTAATTAACTTCTTAAATTTAGGACAGACCCAGACTTGTCTTAAATTCAAAACAGTAAGAATTATTTAATGAATTTATTGGGTTATTTCAAAGTAATTGTTATATTTAAGCATTACAACAACATTAGCTACATATAGCCTAATACATAGTAGGACTATAATAGGGATGAGCGCGAGTTTTCTGAAGTGACAGCGATGACTGATAATGTAAACAATGATCGGTCATGATTAGCCTATGTGTGACGCTACTTTTTGCTGACTTCAAAACTCAGTAGCAACTCTACAAAAACAAGTCAGATAGAGAGTTTTAATTGGACGCTTTTATTTTAGCTTTTAAA
>CM041814.1:2250176-2255176 GCA_023376895.1 Aspiorhynchus laticeps
CGGCATCAAATGACTGTGTTTTGTTGGCGATCGGAGCAAGTGCTCGTCACTCTTTAGCTCCGCCCACACGGCACGCCTTCACTCTTTAGCTCCGCCCACGACACGCATCCACTCTTTAGCCCCGCCCATGACACACCTTCACTCTTTAGCTCCGCCCACACGGCACGCCTCCAGGAGCTCGGCTTTTTTCGGAGAGAATCGTAAATCTGTATCTTTCTTTTATAAATTTGATAAAACTAAAGACTTTTTGGAGATATGAAGGATGCAGTACTACTCTATAGGTACTCAAGATTAACATGAGATTGGGTGAAACGGTGTGCGTTAGGTCCCCTTTAACCTTTAGTCCTATAGAGGCAGTGTGAAGAACTAATCAAATCAAATGATCCTTACGTCGATCTGACCAATGGCAGCGCGGCTTACAAACCTGAACCGGAGCTGATTGGCTGTCTGGGGTCAGTTATGATCACTGTGGTGATGTTTTGTTGGTCTAAAGTGTCCCAGCAGTCCTTCAAATGAAAGCGTGTGAACGTTTATCAGATAATGAGAAGGAGTGAATGATTCCTGCGTGTGAATAATGCGCTCAGATGGACTCATTTATATTCTGTTGATGAGCAGATAAACACGGCTCTGATAGACCGTCAGCGGTTGATGAAGGGTTCTGACCTGATGCTGCTCAGCTTTATTCCATCAGCGTTCACGCCGTCCTTCAGTTCCTGGGAAGCTGCTCTCTGGTGTGCTTTCTGGAAGGAATTATGAGAAATGAATCGTTCCCGTTTCATTTAGAAATATTAGAGTTACGCTTCAGTTCATATATAGAGCATTTAGTGAAAACATTATTTTGTGAATTGACTATCATCATGGCTGGTCAGGAGTATTTATATATAAATCTGCTGATGATGTGCATCCTTTTCAGTGTTATTTTAGAATTACTTATATACTATTATAGAACTGATTAATATTTTCAATACATTTTTATTTTTATATTATCAGTTTTCATTTTAATTTTAGTAATTTTATGTGCTTTGCACATTTTTATTAGTTCTTTTAATTTCAATTTAACTTGAATTCATTTTTATTTCAGTTTTAGTAATGTTAAGTGCTTTTTATTTTTATATTGTTTATATTAAGTTTTATTTTTAGTAATTTTATTATTTGCTTTGTAATTTTAATATTCCAATTTATTTAATATTTTAATTTCCTTTTAGTTTTAGTCATTTTATGTGCTTTTGAGATTTTATTAGTTTTTTAATTTATATTTAGCTTGAATTTATTTTTATTTCAGTTTTATAATTTTTTTATGACGTCATTTTTGTTATGTGCTTTTGTCAGTTTTATTTGTTTGTTTAATATTTAAATTTATCTTGATTTTTTTCTGTTTTAGATTTAGTGATTTTGTTTAATTTTGCCAGTAGTTTTTTAGTATTTCTATTTATTGCATTATTTTTTCTATATTTAGTTTTAGTAATTTTACTACTCCAACTTAGTCAAAAATTTGACCCCCCCCCCCATCTAATATATATATATATATTATATTTTATTTCAGCTTTACAGAAAATTATTTTTAATAGTTTTAGTTAACAATAACAACAGTTTTTTTGGCAGCTGATAAATGAAGTCAGTAAATGAATTGTGGCCTGTTTCCCCTCGGCAACAGTTCCCATGATGCTCTGCTGCAGTGCAAACAGTGTGTGTGTGTGTGTGTGTGTGTGTGTGTGTGTGTATCAGTGTGTTTGATGACTGTCATGTGATCGTGTTTGTGTTTGTTTGTGTTCCTTTAGAATCCAGTCTCTGTGAGGATCTCATCTAGCGAGCGGAAACTCTCTGTTATCCCAGAAAACAAAGTATGCTCTTGGAACATTATGCCAACGTTGCCATTAAGTTATGAAAATGTTATTTCTCAATACTCTCGGAACATTTCAAATATCCAGTTTATGCAAATGTTAAGGGAACATTCCATTTGATCCTTTTGCAAACATTATGTGAATGTTACTTTTGAATGTTTTCTGAACATGTAGTAACGTTCAAAACACATCAGATAAATGTGACCCTGGAGCACAAAACCAGTCATAAGGGTCAATTTTTCGAAATTGAGATGTATGCATCATCTGAAAGCTGAATAAATAATCTTTCCATTGATGTATGGTTTGTTATGATAGGACAATATTTGGCTGAGATACAACTATTTGTAAATCTGGAATCTGAGGGTGCAAAAAAATCTAAATATTGAGAAAATCATCTTTAAAGTTGTTCAAATGAAGTTCTTAGCAATGCATATTACTAATCAGAAATTAAGTTTTGATATATTTACAGTAGGAAATTTACAAAATATCTTCATGGAACATGATCTTTACTTAATATCCTAATGATTTTTGGCATAAAAGAAAAATCAATAATTTTAACCCCATACAATGTATTGTTGGCTATTGCTACAAATATACCTCAGCAACTTAAACTGGTTTTGTAACCCGGTATCACTAATATCCAACTACGAATGTTTTGAGAACATTATTGAAAAGCAGATAATTCTGAACATTCATTATGGAAAAACATTTGTTCATAACTTTGGGAGAACCTTGGCAGATCATTCCATGTTTGCTGAGATATTGACAAAAACAGCCCCACATGATTTTACTCTCTGAATCAGATTCACGTTTGAGTTTTGAGATAAACATGGATGTGGTGATGGTTTCTCTCCAGGAGAAATGTATGTGGACAGACGCTCAGAAATCATCTACAGCACAAAAGATCTTCTAAACTATTACATCTCCAAAGTAACCTTCTCAACACTAACTATGTTTCCATCCAAAGATTCGAAGTAAATTTATGTGCAAAACTGAAATATCGCATTAAAACATTTGCGAATAAAGCACCGTTTCCATCCAAAGAGTCCAAGAGAACAAAAGCATCACTTTCTAATAAACTGGCACTAAATATCACAAAGAAAACTAGAAGCCACTGAATATAATAATTATGATAAAATACTTGTGCTCCAGTGCGAGCAGATGAAACACAATAAATGCAGTCGTTGCTTTCAGAAGCGGATGCTGACGTTTGGGAATACAGTAATTATACAGAAATATTTTGATGACAGGCTTTGCTCAGGTGTTTCATAATGACCAAAACAATATTTCAGATGCTGTGAATGAGATCAGTTCGCTGGGTTATCTCGTCTCATAGCGCAAAGTCACATGACTTTTTTGATGCACATGGAGGAATTTATTCAGTAAATGTGTTTCAATGTGTTTTATGCACATTTTTTCTTATCGGATAAAAAGTTTATCCTACTTATGCATATCTTGGTGTTTCCATCCAGCGTTTTTTTATGCGATATTCCAAAATGTGCATAAAAATAGATGGATGGAAACATAGCTACTGGCGAACATTAAGAGAACATTCCGAAATAACGTTTTTGTCAGAGATTGTCTTATTATTAGGAGATGAGAGGGTCTGTAATATTTAATATTGGAGAAAGTGTAACGGCTAACTTGGATCACGTGTGCCTTTATAACCAATCACATTACAGCCTCGACGTCACTGAGTTTCAGTCAGAGTTGTACGACACTCAGTCACCGTTTACGGATCACATAGGAATGAATGAGAAGTGTTGTAAGCTTTTCCGGCTGATGGTTGCAGGCTTGCCTTCTGGTGCCTTTGGTCCCATTGGTTTATGGGAACGTTAGCAATACGTTCTCAGAACATATTTTGTCATTTGAAGATGAGAGAAACTTTAGCGCTCTGATTATGTTTGTTGGGACGCACACACACACACACACACACTCTCTCTCACACACACACACACACACACACACACACACACACACACACACACTCTATCGCTGTGTAGCTATCTTTGTGAGGACATACATTAACACAATGCTATCTCTAGCTCTTTACCCTAAACCTACCCATCAGAACTAAGTGCCTCACCCAAACCTTAACCTAAACCTAACCTTTACCCAATTATAACCTGACCCCTAAAACCAAGTCTTGACCCTCAAACAGGCCTTTAAAGGGGTCCCAGAGAGTGAGGACCGGCCATAATGTCCTCACTTTACGAGATTGTCATTTGTTTGTTTGTTTCTGTGAATTGTGGGAATTTCCATAGACTTCTACTACTTTTATATTGACCAAACAATATTTTCTATCCCCTAATAACCTAAACCTACCCCTTACAGAAAACCTGTTTGCATTCTTACACTTTCAGATAAACATCATTTTCTATTTTTCATAATTTTTTTTCTCTCGTGGGAAATTTCAGGTTTTACTATCCTTTTGGGGATATTTGGTCCCCACAATGTACCATAAACAGGAACACGCACACACACACACACAAACACACACACACACTCAGTTTGGTCAGCTATCCTTGTAGGGACTCTCCATAGGTGTAATGGTTGTTATACTGTATAAACTGTATTTTCTATCACCCTACACCAACACTACACCTGAACCTACCCCTTACAGGAGACTACAGGCATTTTTACTTTCTCAAAAAACTCATTCTTTATGATTTATAAGCTTTTGTACAATTTTACAACTCAATTTAGGTCCCCACCGTGACACGAGTCCCCATGAGTTTGTGTGTATTCAGGTTTAAGTCACACACACACACACACACACACACACAGAGATCTATTACAGAACGCGCCCAACCCACTCCAGTCAGAGAGAGAGAGAGAGAGAGAGAGAGAGAGAGACACACAGACACTCTCTCCGCTCACCATTAGCATCATCTCCTCTCTCTTACCGGCAGCGGGAAACCTCTTCCTCCTCCTCCTCCTCCTCCTCCTCATCGCGTCCGTCGGTACCGGCGTCTGCGGCGCGATGCGTGATGGGTCAGGCGTGCGGACACTCTCTGCTCTGCCGTAGCCAGCAGTACCGGACCCCGGCGGCGGCCGAACTGTGAGTACCGAACCGATCTCTGATCAAAGACGCGACGCGTCACCGGTGGATGAGAACCGCGCGTTGCGGTCGCGTCGCGTCTGTTGTGCGCGTCAATC